>CAUYRT010075929.1:0-12384 GCA_963574885.1 Lepilemur ruficaudatus
TATGTGCACTTAAGTGTTGACCAGTTAATGCCAATTTGATAGTGAGTACATGTGGTGCTTGTTTTTCCATTCTTGTGATACTTCACTTAGTAAAATGGGCTCCAGCTCTATCCAGGATAATACAAGAGGTGCTAGATCACCATTGTTTTTGTGGCTGAGTAGAACTCCATGGTACACATATACTACATTTTATTAATCCACTCATGTATCGAGGGCACACAGGTTGTTTCTACATCTTTGCAATTGTGAATTGTGCTGCTATAAACATTCAAGTGCAGATGTCTTTTTTGAAGAATGTCTTTTTTTCCTTTGGATAGATGTCCAGTAATGGGATTGCTGGATCAAATGGCAGTTCTACTTGTAGCCCTTTGAGGTATCTCCATTTTACTTTCCACAGAGTTTAAAAAGCTTCTGCACAGCCAAGGAAACTATCACAAGAGCAAACAACCTACTTACAGAATGGGAGAAAACATTTGCATGCTATACATCCAATAAAGGGCTGATAACTAGAATCAATATAGAACTCAGGAAAATCAGCAAGAAAAATATCAAACAACCCTATCAAAAAATAGGCAAAGAACATGAACAGAAAAATTTCAAAAAAAAGATAGACTCATGGCCAACCAACATATGAAAAAAAGCTCAATATCTCTAATCATCAGGGAAATGTAAATCAAAACCACAATGAGGTATCACTTATCTCCAGTGAGAATGGCCTTTATCAAAAAATCCCAAAACAATAAATGTTGGTGTGGATGTGCAGAGATAGGAACACTCATACACTGTTGGTGGAATTCTTTTAAATCTATAAATAGAATATAAAAATGCTGATGATAATCCATCTTTGGATTAGATATTAATTATTTACTATATTCCAACCATTATGGTACCATGTTATTTTTCTTTTTGTCTTTTCTCTCTTGATAATAACAATGCTAGCACCTGAAGTATCCAGTATAAAGACAACGGAACTATAATCATAATCAACTTTAGACTTTGGTCTTGAGATACCTCCACAGAACATTCTTACTACAGTTTCTCTTTTCTCATAAGTATTATATAAGATGTAGTGTATAAGATTATTTTTATTTCTTTCTTAAAGAATTCACAGACTTCACCTGTGAAATCCATCTGATCTTTGAGTTTCTTTGTGGATATGTTTGGATAACAAGTTCAAGTTTTAACAGATATAGGAGTATTTTGAGTTTTCATTTGATTTATTGTCAGTTTTACTAAGTTGTATTTTTTCAAGGCATTTGTCCATGTCAGTTGCAAATTGAGGAAAAGATATGTTCAAAGTATTCTCTTCTTCTAAGATATGTAGTATCTGCCATTTGTAATATTATTTTCTCTCCTTTTTTTAACATTGTAACTACAGGTATTTATTTTTATATTTTCAAAGAACTAGATTTTGGCTTAGTTCATTTTCTCTCTCACTCTCTATGTATATCCTTTTTATGTTAATTTGTAGAATTTTTGAATTGTTACACTAGTACAAAAATAATTTTATTTCTTTTTGTTTTGTTTTGCTTAGTAAAAGATAAATTGATTATATTCGAACTGCAAACTCTTACCTCTTGGGTGTACCTGAGATCTATGTCATATTTCTTTATCTTTAGCTGGGCTGCTTTCAGTCTACCTCATGCATGTACAACTCAGCAGTTAGATTCTAAACACAGAATATAGCTCCCCTTTTCTGTATTCTTTTAAAGATTCTCCCCTAACTTTTTGGCAGCTGTAGTTTCCCCAAATCTCATCTTTTTTTTTTAATTGGAATTTTATTATTTTTCCCACATAGGACTGACCTTGGCCTTTCCACAGATGAAAAGCTGTATAAAAAGGAAAAAAAAATGCCTTGTACAATTGTCCTTTTTCAATATCAAATTGTCTCTAACATCTGCCTTTAGGTAGTTCTTATATTCTGATAAGTTTATAATTATCTATGGAGAACTTACTTGTCCATGATGGAAGTAGAATTTCTTCCTTTTTCCACTTGACAGGATTCTATCTTTTTTGGAGGACTTCTCTATACTTTCTGCAAACAAATGTTCCAACCAAATAGTTTTCTCACCACAGTTCAGGATCCATTTTCCCAAGAAACTCTAGGCACTTTTATTGGAGAATGGTAATATAAAGCAAGATCTTTGTGATGGATATATTCATTACTATTGGGGTGTTATTGATTCTATGCTACCTCAATGGTTATTTATCTATCTATCCATCTATCTATTCATTTTATACATATATATACACATTCATGAATATATATGCAAGCATACACATATAGTTAACTATATATATATTTATATTTATTTTTAGAAACACACATTTTCATACTGATATGTGACACTGAATTCATTCTACAAATGTGAGAATTCCACTTCTCTCCAACTTGGAAACAATGGCTCCTACATAGAAAAAGTGTTCGGGGCAAATAGGAAGGAAGACAGAGGAGGAAGAAAGGAAGAAAAATGGAGGAAAATTAACTCAATCTCAGATCCACCAGCACCCCTTGTCTTGGCATGCCAGCCCAAAGCTGCCCCTGAATGTGTCAGTGTATCCACACCATTCAAAAGCTCATCCCCACAAAGAAAAATGATGTGAAAGATAAGCCAGAAGTCAATGAGCATTAGAGGGAAAGAAAGAGTAAGCTTTCAGGGAGATTTCACTAAATAATGATATAAAATAATTATTGCAAGCTAAATACTTGGTTAAATCCCACAGTGGTGATGGAACATTACCTAATAAAATGATAAATTGAAAGAAGATTAAGTGATGTGGAACAAAAGTAGTCTTATAGTAATAAATATGGTTCAGAAGTGGTCGCTGGACTATATTTCTGTGTATCTTGTAAAGATGTTATTTCAGTTTATTCCTGCCACCATTACAAAATACCTCATACTAAATAATATATAAACAGAAATTTATTTCTCACAATTCTAAAGCTGGGAAGTCCAAGATCAAGAAAAATCTTCATCAGATTCTGTGTCTGACGAAATCCCATTCCCCATGGCTGGTACTTTCTTTCTCCTTACATGGTAAGGAAGAAAGGGACGAATATTGTATCCTCACAAGACAGAAGTGATAAAAGAGCCAAAAGTCTCTCTGAAGCCTCTTATATAAGGTAATTGGTCCTATTCTTGAGACCTTGCCACCTTGGAGTTTAAGTTCTAATACATGAATGTTGCAGAGACATATACATTTAAACCATAGCAGATGTTTACTGAAAGAAGAGATCAGAAATTTCCCTATTTTATTGACTTTTCCATTAAGAGGTTTGATAAATTCAACTGAATGTTATAAACCAGACCAGTAAAATATAGACTAAAATTCACACAAAGCCACAGACTCCTCTGATCTGTTTAATCTAATAGTCCACTCGGGCCCCTACTTATAGCTAGGAAACTTAGAAGCAAAAAGTTACCTACAACATATGATATATGTGATATATTTATATATTTATGCAAATGCAAGCTTCTCTCTCGGTTTTCAATAAATAAGCCTTTATTGTGCATCTGAAAAAGGAATTACAATTTGCATTGATTTTAGTGGCCTTGTTAAAAGTCTGTGTGTGGTGTGACTTTTCAAATGAGAAAGAGTGAAAATAAATAAAACAAAGGAAAACAAAACAAAAATCCTATCCCATTTTTAGGTGCCATGTATCATCCAGATATAACTCAAACATGATTTTTATCTAAGGTCTATTGTCAGATAAAACCAAGTATTTTCTCTCATCTGGACCCAATTGGAGTATTATATTTTCTGTGATGACTTCTGCTGTTTCCCAGGCAGTTAATCAGTCCCTTCATTGTGATTGTACAGTTCTTGTAAAAACCTTTATTGCAATAGCTAATACATAGTGTTATGAGTGTTATGAGAGTCTTTCAAAGTGATTTAATGGTTACATAGAATTTCTGATTAGGTTGAAATGTTACTTCTTCCTGATTGGTTTCATTTATTAAAGTGTCTTTAAAAGAAATATTCCTTTGAGAGGCTCATTACGACCCAACTTTAAGCAAATTGGTTGTGCATGCTTAATTATTTAGTTCCCTTAGGCATTGTATCTGGGGTAGTGATATCAACATCATTTTGACAACACATTGATAATTTTAACTTTCAATCAGAAAGAAAAAAATATGTATTGCACAGTGAACTAAATAAGGTATATAAAAATATATAAATATAAAAGACAATACATGTAATGTGTGATACACACACACAGAAATATATGTACCCATATCCATATTCAATTTAGGTATACACATTGAGCAACCTTAGCATATTAATATTCTCACATTTTCTGCTATTTTACTCCTAGGGAGGGATCTGCCTTTGTTCCACTAGGTTTCTTTACCTCTCTGACAACAAGGTTGATTCAGCTTGTGCCAGATGAATCTTGAGGTTTTTTTAATGTGAAGACAGGAGCAAAAGGCAAAGGGTGTTTGTTTTGGGCAAGGCTCTGAAATCAGTTTTTTAAGTAATATTTTAGAGTGAGATCCAAAAGTAACTATGGCATATACAGGAAAAAATAATAATTTTAATAAGGGTGAAATATATGGGCCATGTATCTTTTTTACAATGTTGAAGTATAAAACTTGAGTTTAGAAATATTTTTATTGGTGAATTGAGTTTTGTCAACTATATTATCACTAATTCTGGGGCATATGAGAAATCTATAGGAATCTAGAGCTTTATTTATGGCTTCTAGTTATGTTTACAGGGTTACATTTATTAATATGTTAATATAGTAATGTGCATTCTTATGCATTTATATATTCATACATTTACCTATATGTATGTGTATTTATGTATATATATTTCCACATGCTTTATGTCATTAAATTAGTTAGATGACATTTCCTTTTCTTTACTTATTACCTATAGGGTATTACATACACTCTTCTGGTGACAGGCACACCAAAAGCTCTGACTTCAGCATCATACAATTCATTCATGTTACAAGAGCATTTGTACCCACTAATATTTTGAAATAAAAATTATTTAAAGAAAAAAGAAAACCAGAAGATAAATTTTAAGTGATATTTGTCATTACTATATAAACAGGTGATGAATATTAAGAGAAACATTTTTTCTCTAAAATTTCTGATACCTACCATTTTTTGCCTCTTTAAAATTCTACAGATTTGAGACCAAGGACACATCATTAGAACACAAAAATTATATTAATCACAATTTGAAAACTATTCTTGAAAGAGATGATCATCAATTCAAAAAGTTTAGGTTTTTTTAATACTGACTTTTTGTAGTTTTAAAACATTAATATGAACACTTAATAAAAAGAAAATTCCCAAGTCATATATACTTATACACAGGCTACACATACATAAAATCAAATACATGTAGAATCTGATAGAAAACTCTTTCAATTTTAAAATGTACAACAAATGGAATTAAGGTGACTGCAAGATTCTTCTGAATTGATAAATTACTTTTTACAAAAACCAATAGCCTTTTTGCAGAAGATTAGGACTCAAATTGATTATATTTTATTTTATGAAATGTTCTTCTGGATGAGTAAGGGGAGTGGATATCTCTGAGTATCTTTTTGGTTTTCGCAAATGTTTTTGAGTACTTAAATATTGTAAGCACTGAGATAAGGCCCTAGTAATGATAGATAGAAGATAGATAGATAGGTAATCTCCAATGTAATCATGAACAGTTTACTTATCTTCTGTATTTCTGGGTAATAAACTAAAAATAAAAGATGGGACATGAGAGTTTTAATTCCTTCTATTTCTGAGTGCATATTATTATGTTTGTTTTGTATCATTAAAAATATATTCTGCATGTAGAAAGAGATCCATACTTTATTATTAGGTATAGATTTGTCCACTTCCAGTACAATATAGATCAACAAATCTGGAATGCATGAAAATTAACAACCTTTTTAAAAGCTTGTTTTACATCATCTCAAAAGAAACTTACTATCCATATAACGTTAAATACAAACTTAAAAAATAACAATTTTCCCTTGTGTTGATTTATACATTGTGTAAAATGTATCCTAAGTAGGGTTCTCCCTTCCCTAAACCACTACAAAATTCTAAATATTTGATTTTATCTTAAATGTGGCTTTGCACTGTATTGCTCATACCTCACATGCGTAATCATCAGAGGCAATGAGAGATGTTAGAATTGAACATTAGTGTTGAGGAGCATTGAATATAATTTAATTTCTGTGAGAAACTGAATGGCCAAATTCACTTCTAATGAGATTTTCATAGTTGTTATTATTAGTGACTTAAATATAGTATGTGTATATTTACATAATGTATATGTATTAATATATATCATGTGAATTTTTAGTATGAAATACAAATGTTGTGTTTCATTTTCTGAAGGATTAATATCCTTCATTATCTCTGAACCAAATAAATATATGACTAACCAGGGAGCCTTAAATTTTTGATAAAAGATTCTAAAATATATTAGAAAAAATCATTCATAGTGAGATAGGAAAATTTAAGATCCATGCTTCAGCCTACACCCATTCCTCTATATTTTGATTTGACAAAAAATTCTCTTCAAGTCTTATCATGCTCAAATGGAGATCATTTATATATTTTCTAAAAAGTGCCAAGACCATGTAAAATTTTACTTCCACAAATAATATTTCTACAAAAGGGTTTATAAATTTGATCACAAGGATAATATATATGACTCAGTTTTTTATTGCACCTTTTGTGAATAAAGCTAATAAATTATTTAGATAATTTAATATATATGCACATATTGATATTATTGATATTAATGAGAGAGAAATACATTCAGTCACATGTGAAAGGATGATGATTACAGGGTGGAGTATTGGCAATTATACCCTTGAACTATTAGATATTGTGTCATCTATACAATAATCTATATCATGCTCAATGAAAGTATTTTAATTGTAAAATGACAGTAATAATATTTTATAAGTGGGTACATATACGAATAGAACTTTGCAATTTATAACTCATTACTATCCATAATAAAATTTGTTATATGTTATAAATTATATATTATAAATTATCATGAATTATATAATACATTTATTATATATTATTTACTATAAATTCCCTATGTCTTATATGTTCTTATTTAAAAATTATTATAAATCTATTAGAGTATTAACCAATATAGGTGTAGGTTTTTATATGTTTGTGCATGTATGTGTTTGCTATCCACTATGATATAATAAATCACGCCAATACATAGCATCATAAAACAAGAAACATTTATTATTTCTCACAGTTGCTAAAGGTCCAGAATCCAGGAGTGAAAGAGCTGGCTGATTCTGGCTCAGGTAGTAAAGACATCAGTCACAGCTGTAGCTATTTGAAGGCCTGAAAGGGGTGATAGGATATGTTTGTACCATGGCAATGGGCTACAAGGCTCAGGCTTTTGTTAGCTGTTGGCAGATACATTTATACATTGTAAATTACCAAAATTATTTTGAATTAATCATTATTTTAAATTAATTTAAATATTGATTACATATAAATTTAGCTCATAGATTTATTATATATTATAGATACACTGAAGTTATTATAAAATTATTAGCTCATTAACAGGTAGAGGAATGAATTGAATCACTTTTCTTTCTTGCTTTGATTTCTCACTAAGACTACAAAACTATAGATAATGTTGCAGTCAGAAAAAGACAGGATTGTGAACTGCATAGTCAGCTAGAGCTGCTATAAGGAAATGCCATAGACTGGGTGGCTTAAACAACACACAAACATTTATTTCTCCCAATTCTGGAAGCCGAGAAGCACAGGATCAAAACATCCAAAGATTCAGTGTTTGGGGAGAGTCCTCTTTCTGATTTGCAGGCAGACATCTTTTTGTTGTATTCTCTCACGGTCAGGGTGGGGTCGGGTGGGGAGAGAGAGCACTTGCAACTTCTCTGGTCTCTTTTCATAAGGACACTAATCCCATCATGAGGACTCCATTCTAAATCTAATTACCTCCCAAACATCCAGCTCCAAATACCATCACAATGGGGATTAAGAAATCAACATATGAATTTAAGGAAACACAACTATTCAGTCCATAGCATCCTGTTCTTACTGGCCTCCCAAAATTTATGTTCTCCTCACATGGAAAATATGCTCATTCCATCTCAACATCCTCATACTCATTGACATATCCTGTAAATAAGATATGGAAGACACTGGAGACTGGAGGTACATCCCAAGGCAAAATTCCTCTTTCATGGTAATCCTGTGAAACCAATGAATTATGTGATCCAAAAATACCATTGTCAAAGAGGCATAGGCAGTCATTCTCATTAGCAAAGGGAGAAATAGAAAAGAAGGAAGGAGTGATGGGTCCTAAGTAAGCCCAAAATCTAGCAAGGCAAACTCCATAAATTCTTAAAGCTGGAGAATGATCCTCTTTGACTTGATACTCTGCCTTCTAGACCCACTGAGGAAAAGGTTCTGTCTTCTAAGCCCACTAGAGTGGTTGTCCTGCTACAGCAGCTCTGCTGGTCAAGGACTGCCTTGCCCCCAGAGTTCTGCTGTGCAAGGGTCCTGCCCCTGTGGCTATTCTAGACAGAGTCTCACTCTGTCACACAGGTTGGAGTATAGTGACACAATCATAGCTCACTGTACCGTGGAACTCCTGGTCTCAAATAATCCTCTTGCCTCGGCCTCCCAAGTAGCTAGAACTACAGGCTGCACCATCATGCCAGTCTAAATATTTAATTTTTTTTGTAGAGATGGTGGTCTCCCTATTTTGCTCATGCTGGTCTTGAGTTCTTGGCCTCAAGTGATCCTCCTGCCTCAGCCTCCCCAAGTTCTGAGTTTACAGATTATTCTTCTCTTGTCTTGAAGAATAGCACAGATTTGCAGCTTAATATGTTTATGAACCCATTCTGTAAAATTCAGTTTGTCCAATTGCCTTTCTTAATTTTGTCCTATCTTCATCCTCCTTCCCTTCAGTCCAAACTAGCAGTGCTTCTGCCAGGGTGGTTGATTAGGTCTGTGGTTCACACCTACATTAATCTTCTAATCAAATGGTCTGTCTGCTACATCCTTAGTGTTCTCTTTTGAACATGTTTTCTCACTTTTTGTAATATGGGCACATTAAGAATTTTCGCTATTTTTAAATTCTGTTTTCTTTTGCTTAACAATTCCATCTTAAATTCATTTTTCTCAATTCCATCTTAAATTCATTTCTCCTTTAATTTTACCATAAACATTCAAGAGGAAGCAAGTCACTCTTTTAGCACTTTGTTTATTAATCTACTCAGGTAAATATCCAATTGCCTCACTCACGAGTTCCATTTTCCACAAAACTCTATAATAAACACACAATTCAGCAAAATTCTTTGCCACTTTATAACAAATATTGCTTTTCTTCTACTTTTAAATAATGGGTTCTTCAGTTTCACCTGAGACCTCATCAGAATGGCCTTTACTGTCCATATTTCTACCAACATTCTGTTCATGATTTTTTATCCATTCTCTAAGAAGATGGAGACTTTCTCTTTAGTTCTCCTCTTTGCTTTCTGAGACATCACTAGAATTACACCCAGCAGTACTTTCATGGCAATATCAGCTTTTACCAGTATACACCTCAAAACTCTTCCAGCCTCTACTTAGTACCCAGTTTCAAAGCTACTTCTACATTTTTAGGTATCTGTTATAGCAGCACCCACATTCTTTGTACTAATTTCTGTCTTAGTCATTTCAAGCTGCTACAATGAAATACCATAGACTGGGTGGCTTAAGATGTGGTAACTATGCTCAGTTACCAACAAAAGGAACTCAGTACTAGACATGGTGAGAAAGGAAAAAAATGTATCAATAATGGACTATATTAATTTTACTCACTAATTATAAGAGGCCTTGTAATTTCTCCTTCATCTAACTCAGAGTCATTACATGACTTAACCAATGCAACACAGTTTGTAAAGAATAAGGACAAAAACTGATATAATTATTTCTGATTTATTGTATGTTCCTCATATAGACATATAAAATAAAAAGTTCACACAGGGTCACTCAAATAATAATAAAGGTGACAGTGGAACTTCTGATGCTATTTTATACTGGTACAACTACCTTGGAAAATTGTTAGGAAATACATACTAAATCTTTACTTGTGGATAGTTTATGACCTAAAACGTTCTACTTTTAAGCATTTCCTAAAATGTAAGAACGTATGTTCATCTGAAGACATGTACGAGAATGTTTATGACAGTACAATGCTGAATGATCCCTAATGGGAAACAAATCAAATGTCCATTATTATAGAATACATAAACAAATACACAGTGACATACAAATAAGCTGTGACATACAACTGAGGCAAAACCATGCAGCAATGCAAATTAATAAAATATTCTTCATGCAACAACATGAAAGAACCGCACAGAAATGTTGACAAAAAAGAAGACAGACTCAAAAGGCTCAGAATGGTGTGAACCTGTTTACCTAGCTTTCGATATGAGTGAAACTTGAGGTATGCAAAACTTACATAAAATGGTTAAATTCATCATTATATGCCCATTCAGCTTTAACAAAGTAGGTGCATGCTATTTAAAAGAAAAGTAATACAAATGATTTGTGTTTAGTATCGGGGATATTTGTTCTCTTAATTGTCTATATTGACCACACATCACTTTGGCAGTGAAAAACATATATTACCAGCAAGAACATTTCCATAGGTTTCCTTTAAATAGCAAGAGTACTCTGACATACACTTCTTGTTCAGAATTTAAGTATTTTACAAAGCAGCACAGAACTACATAAATGTTTGTAAAACCATTTTATACTTTCATATTAGACTATTCTCAAAGCAAAAACAAATAAAGGCCAGGTTTGGAAATAATGTGTCTGCTTCAAAATTAATTTATTGGAAAGTCCTTCAATGGTTAATAGGTTTCCCAGTGAAGAATGAATGAAGCAAATGTTTAATGACACCATGCTAATATTTGATCTACAACTCTTTTCTAATGTGGCCCATTTGACCTCTGTTCCTATATTGACACATTGTGTGACATCTTTTCTAATGTGGTATTTGTTCTCTCTTGTTCTCATTAATAAAAAAAGGTTTATCCAATACATTAATCAGTGAGCACAAATGATACCCACTGGCAATGAGAAACTATTTGTGGTCTTATAAAATGTGCTTATTATTAATGGTGTTCTGCTGGTTATTGCAATTAGGCATGTGCAAAATTTTCAAAAGTGACTTAGAGTGATTAATTTCTCAGATAGTAAACCCTCCTGTCCTTTTTATAAATGGGAGAGTCTAAGATTTATAGATGTTGAGTAATTTTCTAAATTCACAAACAAATGATGGCAACGAAAGGAACAGTCATCACCAACAGTGTCCTTGCTATCAGATTTTCTACAGGAGCAGGGCTTGCTTTACCAAACAAATCAGCAATCTATTAATAAAATGAAACTTCACCTAAATCCTTCCCCAGAACACCAATTCATCCAATGTTTCCTGGTCAATAATTCTTAAAATTTTCTACTAAGGTAACTCTAACCAGAGAGAAGAATGAACTTGGGTCACAGGAACAGCTAGGAGCCATATTTTGAAGCAAGCAATGCACACATTTCCTTTAAAGACTCGTGCCTCATCTATTAGATTAATACAAAATTCACATTTTGGCCTACAGCTATGCATGTTTCCTTTTAATACAAGTATGATGTGTAAAATTCCTCACCAGAAAGGTGATGCACCTCAACTCTATTATCCAGGAGCCATATACCCACTAACAGCAGTCATCTGAGAGGGAGAAATATAGGCCCTCTAAAACAAAGACTTAACAATTAATAACAGGCCTTATTTTCTCTTATTTAGGTCTGGCAAATTATGAGTAGCTACTATGTGTCAAGATTTATTTTAGGCTACAAAACTGTGACAGCAGGGAGTATCAGAATGCATGAATTTTAGGGGATGAATAAATGAACTAATTAAAATTTAAAGCTGGATAAGAAGGAAACTATCATTGCTAGTAGAGTATTGTTTCTTTTAGAAAGATAAATGCATAATGTTGACTGAAGAATGCTGAAAGACTAGTCTCAGTTGTCAGGTCAATTAAATTCATTTGAGAAAATACCAGACCCAAACTTCATTTTTCCATTCTATTCTAGTCCTACTTCTTTTTTTCTAAAATTCTTCCCATACTTCCGTCCCAAATTTTATCCAAACCAAAGCATTAGATAAGTAGGAGCCAAACTAGAATTCATCAATTTAATCTGAATAGAATGAGAAAAGACAGTTTTGATTAAATAAAATTTAAACCACTGAAGAATTTACAATGCCATATTTTCCTAATATCAAAATAAAGTCAAATAAATTCAGAATAGAATAATTCAAGCCATTTTAGACAGAATAATTCCATAGAATATAATTTAA
>CAUYRT010075930.1:0-27414 GCA_963574885.1 Lepilemur ruficaudatus
CTACTCGGGAGGCTGAGGCAGAAGGATTGCTTGAGCCCAGGAGTTTGAGGTTGCTGTGAGCTAGGCTGACGCCACGGCACTCAGTCTAGCCCGGGCAACAGAGTGAGACTCTGTCTCAAAAAAAAAAAAAAAAAAAAAAAATTAACAGCACATCAAAAAGAAAATTCACCATGACCAAATGGATTTCATCCTAGAGATACAAGGATGATTCAATATATGCAAATCAACAAATGTGATTCATCATATAAACAGAATTAAAAACAAAAACCATATGATCATCTCAATCAACCCAGAAAAAGAATTTGATAAAATCTAGCACCATTTCATGATAAAAACCCTCAACAAAGTAGGCATAGAAGGAAAATACCTCAAGTTAATAAAAACATTATATGACAAACCCACAGCCAACATCATAGTGACTGGGGAAAAAATTAAAGCATTTTCCCTAAAAACTGGGACAAAACAAGTGTGCCCTGTATTACCACTTCTATTCAACATATTACCAGATGTCCTAGCCAGAGCAATTAGGCAAGGGAATGAAATAAAGGGTATCCAAACTGAGAAAGAAGAGGTTAAACTACACCTGTTTGCAGATGATATGATCTTATATTTAGAAAACACTAAAGACTCCACCAACAGACTCCTAGAACTGATAAATAAATTTGGTAAAGTCTCAGGTTGTAAAATTAATGTTCACAAATCAGTAGCTTTTCTATACACTAATAATATTCAAGGAGAGAGTCAAATCAAGAACTCAATACCATTTACAATAGCTGCAGAGAAAATAAAATACCCAGGAATATACTTAACCGTAGCTGTGAAAGATCTCTACAAGGAGAACTATAAAGCACTGATGAAAGAAATCACAGATGACACAAAAAAGTTCAAAAACATCCATATTCATTGATTGGAATAATTAGCATTGTTAAAATGTCCATATGGCCCAAAATGATTTACTGATCCAATACAATTCCATCAAAACATCTGGGACATTTTTCACAGATTTAGAATAAACTATCCTAAAATTTATATGAAACCAGAAAATAGCTTGAATACCCAAAGGAATCTTAAACAAAAAGAACAAATCTGGAGGCATCATAGAACCTGACTTCAAATTGTACTACAAAGGTATAATAACCAAAACAGAATAGTACTTATACAAAAGTAGACACATAGACCAGTGAAACAGAATAGAAAATGTGAAATAAAGCCATATAGTCACAACCAACTGATTTTTGACAAAGCAGGCAAAAACATACACTGGGGAAATGATGCCCTATTCAATAAATGATGCTGGAACAATTGGAGAGCCACATACTGAAGAATGGAACTGAATCCCTATCTCTCACCATAAATAAAAATTAACTCAAGATGTATTAAAGACTTAAATGTAATAACTGAAACCATGCAAATTTTAAAAGAATATCAAAAAAAAATCTCTGTACATTGGCTTAGGTAAAAAATTTATGACTAAGACTCCAAAAGAAAATACAGCAACAACAAAATTAAATAAATGGGACTTAATTAAACTAAAAAGTTTCTGCACAGCAAAATAAATAACACAATAAATAGACAACCTACAGAATGGGAGAAAATATTCACAAACTATGCATCTAACAGAGGACTAATACAATGTACAAAGAACTCAATCAAATTAGCAAGAAAAAACAAAATCCCCATCAAAAAGTAGATAAATAACATGAGCTGATTTTCTTCAAAAGAAGATATACAAATGGCCAACAGATACGTGAAAATATTCTCAACAACACTAATCATTAGGGAAATGAAAATTAAAACCACAATGAGTTACCACCTTACCCATGTCAGAATATTCATTATTTAAAAAGTCAAAAACAACAGATGCTGGCATGGATGCAGAGGAAAACGAATGTTTATACACTATTGGTGGTAATGTAATCTAGTGTGACCTTTATGCAAAATAGTATGAAGAGCCCTCAAAGAATTAAAAGTAGACCTACCATTTGATCCAGCATTCACACTACTGGATAACTACCCCAAGGAAAAAAGTCATTTTATAAAAAAGACACCTACACCTGAAGTTTTATCATAGCACAAGTCACACTTGCAAAGATATGGAACCAACTTAAGTGCCCATCAACTGATGAATGAATAAAGACAATTTGGTATATATACAGATTAATGCCATAGAGTACTACTCAGACATAAAAAGAAATGAAATAATGTCTTTTGCCACAACTTTGAGGGAATTTGAGACCATTATCCTAAATGAAGTATCTCAAGAATGGGAAAACAAACATTGCATGTTGTCACTTATAAGTGGGAGTTAAACAAGGGGTGCATATGGTCATAGAGGGATGTATTGAACATTGAAAACTAAGAGGGGAGGGTAGTAAGGGAGCTAGGGATAAAAATCTATCTATAGGAACCAAAGTACACTGTTAATATTCTGGTGATGGGTATTCTATAACCCTGATTTCATCATATCTTCTTTGGCTCTCAAAAAATAACATAAAAGAAAAGAAAAGAAAAAGAAAAAAATAATAAAAAAAAAAAACCTGACATGGGTTTTTATACAATTCATTCACGTAGAAAAAATAGTTGTCTCCCATTCAAGTACTAACCAGGCCGAGCCTGTTTAGCTTGGGCGATCAGATAAGATCAGGCACATTCAGTGTGGTATGGCGAATTAAAAAGATTCTGCACAGCCAAGGAAACTATCACAAGAGCAACAGACAACCTACAGAATGGGAGAAAATATTTACATGTTACACCACATCCAATAAAGGACTGATAACTAAAATCTATATAGAACTCAGGAAAGTCAACAAGAAAAAAATCAAACAACCCTATCAAAAAGTGGGCAAAGGACATCAAAAGAAACTTTTCAAAAGAAAATAGACTAATGGCCAACAAACATATGAAAAAATGCTCAACATCTCTAATCATCAGGGCAAATCAAAACCACAGTGAGATATAACTTATTTCCTGTGAGAATGGTCTTTATCAAAAAGTCCCAAAACAATAAATGTTGTTGTGGATGTGGACAGATAGGAACACTCATACACTGCTGGTGGGACTGCAAACTAGTACAACCTCTATGGAAAGTAATATGGAGATACCTCAAAGAGCTAAAAGTAGACCTACCATTTGATCCAGCATTCCCATTACTGGGCATCTACCCAAAAGAACAAAAGATAGTCAATAAAAAAGACATCTGCGCTAGAATGTTTATAGAAGCACAATTTACAATTGCAAAGATGTGGAAACAATCCAAGTGCCCATCAATACATGAGTGGATTAATAAAATGTATATGTATACCATGGAGCACTACTCAGCCACAAAAAACAATGGAGATCTAGCACCTCTTGTATTTTCCTGGATAGAGCTGGAACCCATTCTACTAAGTGAAGTATTCCAAGAATGGAAAAACAAGCACCACATGTACTCACCATCAAATTGTTATTAACTGACCAACACTTAAGTGCACATATAATAACTTTCATCGGGTGTCGGTCAGATGGGAGGGGGGAAGAAGGTATATACACACCTAATGGGTGTGATGCACACTGTCTGGGGGATGAACATGCTTGAAGCTCTGACTCAGGTGGGGCAAGGAAAATATACTTAACCCAAACATTTGGACCCCCGTAATATGCTGAAATAAAAAAAATTAAAAACAGTTGTATCCCCTATACCTATTGAAATTAAAAAAATAAAACCTAAGAAACCCCCAAATAAAAATAAATGCAGAATATCAATCATCAGCAATTATTTTCTTTACATGGTAGACTTAGTTATTTTTTTGTTTGTTTGCTTGGCTATATTTTCTTAAAGGACAATATTTACTCAGTAGAATTTAGTAATCTGAAAAAAATCATGTATCTTTTAATCATTCAAACACACTGCTCTCAGATTTCATCTTGCCTTAGTACAGTCATATGATACCTAATAGTGCTAGAACTATTAACTGTGCTTTAGTCTTCTTTTATTCACAATGAAGTCAGTAGAGATAGAAAGAGTTAAATTTTTCAAAACTGAAAGAATTAAATTCAGTAGATATGCTAAAATTATTGCAACAATGTAACTATTTCAACACACATATTCTTGTCATTCTTAAAATTACGGATGTTAAAGACACTTTGAAGCGAGGCTTGATTAAAGAAAAAATAAAAATTCCTTAAATGTTTGTATTTTTTTCTCATACTTTGAATAATGAACTCTGGTCGACAATGAAATTAATGAAATTTTTCTTCATAGCAAAGCACAAATAAAAGAATCACTCAGTCACAAAATTTAAAGTAAACTTTCTTCTCCTGATCCCACATGTTAAAAAGGAAATATACAATTCAACTCAAATAGAAACTAATCTTGCATTTATTCAGAAATACGAATCAATCACCTAGAATTTTCCAATAACAAGCACTGTCAAAATCAAAATTGGGTTTGTGCAGGCCAGTGAAAACCTGTCCAAAGGAATGTCAAATATAACAACCCCTCTCCTTACCCCAAATCATGCTGCTAACACCTTCCTTTGTTAAGAACAAAAGAACTGAGTTGTATAAAATTGTTTGACATTACACTTTGAGCTGTCAACAGTTTATTTATAAATACTAATGTTCCTCAAGGGTTTTCTCCTGTTATTTCAGACATTACTTGAATGTACTTTTTATGCACATATAACAAATCCAAGTCATAAGTAATTCCACCAATATTTCTTCCACAATTTTTTGTGCTCAAGTTTCTACCTAGTAGATACATGTTATTCCTAGGGAATAATGCCTGTTCTTATCCCACAGACCTAGATGTATTATTGTAAACTAATATGTTTCTAGAGTTTGGAAAGCAACGCTTAACTACTTTGCGCTGTACCTTACAACAAAAACATATTGATTTGAACTAGAGGGCAAACTATTCCTGCTACATGATGACTGCCAAGATACTTGATGGATGCATCTGGTGTTTATCAATACTCACTCTAAAATGACTTTTCTTTCTCTATAAAATTTCCAAAATTCTCTGTATTGAAATGAATAATAAATATAACACATTTTTATTCAGAACTTGCTCACATTAGAATATTCTTGAATTTCATTTTGTATTACTTTATTACTTCAAAATTTGAAGGTCAGCATCATTCCATAACTAAATGTAAATAAATATGCCATAATTTCAAACTAATTTAATAATTCCATAACTAATTTAATAATTTCATAACTAAATGTAAATGTAAAATAGGGCCAAATTATTAAAAAAATACCCATGGGTTTAATTATCTGAGTTTAAGCTCTATGCCATTTTAGGGTTGGGGGTAATTAAATTATTTCCCTGATGAGTTGTCTATAGATAGTAGTTTTACATTATAAACTTAATTAAAATGGTTCTGTGAAAAAATACCTTAGTGAGTATTATGTTTGTAGCACTATGTTTGCTACTGGGAATGTAAGGTAAATAAACCTCAGTGCCTTCATTCAGTAAGGTATAGACAATTCAAGAAGATATATATGCAAGAAAATAACATTCAATAAAAGTTTATAAGAAAAACAAATGAATAATGCCCCAAATAAAGAGGCAATTGGACATATTTAATTTCATTTCTATTGTTTTTCAACTGAATTTATGCCATTTAAATATTAATGTGTTTTCTAATTATAAAATGGTCAGAAGGAAGAATTATTTTCTAGTTGATGTTTCTAAATTAAAACTGACATAGTACTATAGATCAAGAATTTATATTACATTAAAACAATACAGAAAGCACTAATTTATATGTGGTCAAAAATAAAAATTATCATGGATATTGTAAGCATATTAAATCAGCAAAGTTTTAAACACAAACTTTGCACATTAAAACTAATTTTTAGGCATTGGGACATGTAGTGTAGAAAAACAAACAGGTGACTCTCAAGCTTTTAGCTTGGCTATTATAAAAACAATTTGGAAACTAAGTCATTTTGCTGTAAAAGTATATATTTTCTTCTCATGTTTCCAATTTCCCAGAATGTCAATCTTATTTGAAAGCATTTTTTAAATTTTAACTACTGAAGATGCTTAACTGATACAGTAATGATAAAGATATCTCTTGACTTGTTTTTTCTCTACTAAAATATAAGCAAATGCAGAGAAGTTTACATCACTTCAGTGACATAAAGATTTTCCTTGTGAAATGGTATCATTATTTTCTTAAATGCCAGAGATAAAATAATCTTATTTGAAAAGATTTTTCTGGAAACCATCTGATCAAAACTTGAATAGTAATATTTCAGTTCCATACCCTAAAACTAGACAAATTAAGATGAGCTTAGATATACTAATTTCTAAATGTTTTGATAGATATAGTATAAGATAAGCTTGTAGAAAATGTTTAGAATAAAATGTTACCATGATATTTAATACCTATAAAACACTTTTTAAGTGTTAATATTATTTCAATAAAATATAATCATATGAGTGTAGTCCATTTTCTTAAGATTTTGCAATCTTTTTCAAAATAAATGCTAAATAGAAATAACCAGAGTGATTTATAACATTTATATACTCATTTATACAGGAGTGATATGTATCCATTGTATGCTAGTATCACATGCTAGTTTGTAAAATATTAGAACACTACTATGCAGATTTATAAATAGCCATTATGCTGAGCCTCATAATGCCCCTCCCAACAGCTCTGGTCCTCCTCTAGAGCTTTCAACTTACCAATTGAAGAATTAATGCCTTACCCAACATAGATAGATCCTTAACTTCACTACCAAGGCCAGTGTCCATTCTGACTGATGGATGCCCTTTTATACTACAAGTTGTTCAATATTTTAAATTTTATTCCTGGATGTACAGTATATCACTTGGTGAAGTGGAAAGTATATAAGAATTGGAAAACATGTATTAATCTTTATTCTACTTTAAAACTGAAAGTCTTGGATTTTTTTTAAATCTGTGAAATGGCCTTATTTTATATATCATTCAAATTGTAAAGATAAAAATTAAGTTATATTTATAAACTTATCTACAAAGTGGACCTTAAAAATGTGATTCCATCTGAAAGTACTATTAATATCTTTTCATTTCTCAATTTATATGAAACATTTTCCAGATTACCGAATGGGTTATGCAAAGCAGTTCCCAATAAACTATTTATTTACCTAATATTCACAGTTACTTGTACCAAGCACTAATCTAGTAATGGGGATTCATCATGTAACAAAATAAAACAAAACAAAAAACAGTGAGAGTTCTATTATCATGAAGCTTATAGTTTCATTGGCTAAGCAGATCAACATCAACATATTAAATTAATTAACTAATAATAGAGTTATTGAAAAGGGCTATGATGATAATAAAACTGATGCTTCTGCCTGCTCATAATACATTGTTTACCACACTAATCATCCCTTTTCTGCAGATAAATTTAAATAATAAAATACGGTATTTGAATATGAAATATTTATTAAGTTTCTGTTTTATGAAAAAGACAAAGGCAAAATCAGTGAAGCTTAAATTGGTCAAGAGATGAGTCCAGGAACACATGTAATGAAAACTGGCCCTCCTAACCACAGGAAGAGAAGGAGTATAGAAGATGAATGGCATAGTGAAATCTTGCCCAAATCCTTCTCAAGAAAGGTCCCTTCCCATAGTATGTAGAGATCAAAAATCAATTTGGAGATAGATACATTTCTTGGGCTAATTAGGGAATTATTTTTAAAAGATTGCTTTATATGACAGTGGCCCACAATGCATAGAGCTTATGCCTGCTGACACTAAACTTTTGAGCTATGTTTATGTCAGTGAATGTTAAATTAATCCTTGACATATTCACCTGTCCTTTAATCCACTTCCCTGCCCTAATCACTTCTAGTGCTTTTTTTTTTCTTTTTTATGCTTTTAGAATATTAGAGGGGTACAAACGTTTTGGTTACATGAATCATTTTTGTACAGTTTAAGTCGAAGTTATAAGTTTATCCATCCCCCAGATCATGTGCATTGTACCTGTTAGGTCTGAATTTATCAATCCCCTCCTCCTCCCTCTCACCTGCTTGATTTCTGTTGAATTTTACTATCATATGTGCACATGAGTATTGATCATTTTGTTCCAATTTAATAGTAAGTACATGCAGTGTTTGTTTTTGCATTCTTGCAATACTCAGGAGGATGGTCTCCAGTTCCATCCAGGTTGTTACAAAAGATATGACTTTTTGATAAAAGCCATTCACACTGGAATTAGGTGATATCTTATGGTGGTTTTGATTTGCATTGCCCTGATGATTAGAGATGTTGAGCATTTTTTTTTTCATATGTTTCTTGGCCATTAGGCTATCTTTTCCATGTCTTTTGCCCACTTTTTAATGGGGATGTCTGATATTTTCTTGCTGATTTACTTGAGTCATTTTCAAAGTATGTTCTCCTTAGTCTGTGCCCTGATCATGCTGCATTATGACAGCCCAACAGGTGGCCTTCCCTCCCTATCAAAACTTTAACAACCCAGAGTAAAGATGGGGCTATATTGAAATTAACTGCCCACTTCAAGGAAAATTTTGCTGCTTTTGGATTTGCAAGCGATACTGGCTCATAGAGGCAAAATAAAATCTAATTCCTAGAGATCCTCCAATCTGTCCCATATAAATTGAATTAAGAGCCATGACACTTTTTAGTCACTGAATTAGAGGGTATCTATGCAGATTGTGGGGATGCATGGGGAACAGATTGGTAGTGCTATTGTTTTAGATCAGGAAGTGGAAGATGACATTGTGATTTATAATTTTTTTTAAATTTAGTAACATCATCTATCCAGGGTTCGGGACGTCCTCAATAAAGATAGGGTCCCCTGGCAGAATGTGTTGCAAGAGATGAAAGAAACACAGACACAGACACAGGGATAATTTTAAGAGTGCGGGGAAATCAGGGGACCACAAGCATTCCAGTACCAAGGTGGTGGTGACTGAAACCCAGCACTTGCTTTTTATTCTCTTTGTTATGCTGCAAAATACAATGATCTCATGTGAAAAAATCACGGGATACAAAGAACAAAAGTCTTGGGGCTCCCCCAAAATCACAAGGTGTCCTAGCTAATTACCTTCTCCTTTCTAGAAGTGAAAACACATAATTCTTAAGTAGGCACAACTCATTTTATTTTTAATTAGTAGGTAAACTAATTTTACCCCAAGCACATGCTATGTACATAGATAACAGTCTTTAATTTCAGTAGCGATCCATTTGATCAAGGAACAAAGAAACTACATGCTTTCCACTGGGATATTAGTTTTATATTAACTGAGGCGTTGTTGAGAGAAAGGGAGAGAAGGAGCTTGGCCCAATGTTCTAACAGTGGAAGCCTTAAGACCTTTCTCCCAGGCTGACATATTGCAATCTACCTCTACAGCCATGAGAAGTTTTCATGTCAGGCCGCTCCATGGCTTTTCAGGCGTGAGACCCCTCAGGCTCTGAGGTTGGAGCATGCTTTGCTGTACTCCCTGATCGCTGATATGTGTTCTCCAACTAGGCAGTTAGCATCTGCCCTTATTTCAGGCTTCTGCTCAGGCAATTCCTTCACCTCCTCTCCTCTCACAGCCTCAGACATAACATCCATAAGTCCCAGTGGTCTTAATCCCATCAATCATCATAGAATTTTAGAAAAAATTATCTCATTTTATATACTGTATATATACACACAAATATGTATTTATATGTGCATGTAATATTAATACTAATGTAGATTTTTGTGTGCATATATAATTGTGTGTAGTATACTTATCTCTTTGTTTATATGAACATATAATCTATTATATTACCGCATATATCATATTGGTAGAAATGTACAATAGGTATATATGTGTGTTCTTTTGCATATTGTTTTTACTTTGTATGATATTCATAAGCCTTAAACATTCTGCAAACTATGAAAAGTACTTGCTCTGTCTTACATAGAAGTGAACAAATATAGCAAAATTACAAAATATATTAGATATCCCAAGATATTTCTCAGTTATATTGGCAAATATCATATTTTTATTGCACCAAGGACTTCTGAAGGCCTAAGTATAAATTTGATTTTTATCTAGTGTCAGTGAAATATTGAAGAAAGTCATAAACAGATTTAGCAAACAGACTTACTAATATTGATTATTTCTCTAGCAATAGCAATATCTAAAAACTATCAGGAAAATGGATTCCAAAAAAATGCTCTTTAAGTCCATAAAAGCTCAAGTTGTCAAATCCTTCTTTCTCAAAATATGGTTAATGGCTTCTGGCTTTCAAAATCAACATTTATTTTGATGAAAGAAACGTGATTCTAGAGAATCCACATATTTACATATTTATTAATTCAGTAAATAGTACAATTAAGACATACTTAGTTGAAGACGGGCAGAATGTATGGAAAGAATATAACACATTCTACAATAGGCATTCACATTGAATAAGAAATCTTCCAAAAAACATTCTGGCAATCTTTGAGTAAAAGTTGCCAAAGCATTTGGAAATAGCATTGTATTTTTTTATTATAATATAATATCTGCTTAACATTGATTTCATGAACAGTTTAAATTCTTATCAATAATAGAATTATCCAGTGCTCATTCTGAAAAGTATTAAATGTAATGAACTTTTTTACATGAAATATGCTTAAAGTTGATATTTAGTTCTAAATCAGAATTAACTATTAATATTAGAACATATTCAATAATACTTGTTTTCTATTGACAAGAGCTCAAAATTCAAAATAATAAGAATTTTAAACTGATGGTTGTTAGAAGGTCTGTGAATTTCCCTATATTGTGTGGAAAAGGAATGCATTTGGGGGAGTGGGGAAAGGTTTACAGCTTTCATTCCTGTAATTTGTTTTTGGCTCTGTGATGCTAATATAAGTTATTAACATAGCATTGATTTGGGCTTGTGTCCAAAGTTGTCATATACCAAAATGTGTTCTATGGAATACTAGCTTGTGGATATGTTCCTATTGAGACACTGTCCTAAAAAAAAAAAAAAAAAAAAAAAATCTCTTGTCAAATTAATTTGGGACACTATCCATGGTAACTTTATCTTGATTTACTTTGCAGTAATTTCCAAATTTATTTTTCATACTTTTCCCCTGGATTATCTCTGGTGACTACTGCACAATACAATAGGGAAGCTAAAGAAGTGATTCTGGAATGGTATTTTGAGATCAAATTCTAATATGTTTCAATGATAAAATAAAAGGTTTGCTAAGCAAAGGTTGCCACTTAAAGTGGGAGAGGTGATGAAAGTGATGCTTTAAAGGTGAATCTAGCATCAGTATGCAGAGAACAGCTGGGCTAAAGACTTGCTCTAGGGAGAACTCAGAGGTTACTAAAATAATGAAAGTCCTTTGATTTATTAACTTGATCAAATTCTATCTTTAATATACATATATATTTGAAATGGCATCTCCTAATTGGTGAGGTTTTATCTGAGCATAGTTCATTATGCATTATGGCATTCTATTCTTCCAAATTCTGCTGCTCCTTCATTCTTCTGCATTTCACACATAAACACATGAATATAGACACACACACACACACACACACACACACACAGCTCCACTGCTCCTGTGGCCTCAATCATAGTTTGTCTCATTTTGTGAATAAAATGCCTATACCTGGATTTCATTTCTAATCCTAAAATTCCTAATTTTGAGATTATTTTCCCCTCTTATTGACTTCTAGAGTGGACAGAAGAATTTATTAGAATCAATTTTATCTATGGCTTTTAGAATTCTGTAACTTCAGTAAGGTCCAAATGGTTAATACTCCTTTATTAAAATGAATAAGCCCAATTTCCTCAAACTTTTCTTTCAAATAGCATCATTGATTCTAAAACACTGTGCTCTACTCCATGAAGGGTAATTATGCTTTTAAGTGGCTTATATGCCAAACCAGTATTTTACAGCATGTCCTAGCCATGTCCCTAATCACACAACGATTGCTCTGGTTTAAATGGAATTGCTCTAGTAGAGTATCTGTTATCTTTTTAGCCATATATTAGGCTTTAGGTCCATAGGTACTATAATAACTATAGCATAATTTTCTTCTGTCAAAGTCATTAGCTTAACTCCCATTTAGCTGAAATTAGCAGATTTATTTCTCTGGTCTGTCTAGTCATGACCATCCTTACCTGAATAGGGTACCCCTTTACTTTTTACTTAACACCAAATTATACATCGTTGGTTACTGCACTCTCATTAGTTAAGATAAATTGCAAATGTGTCATTACTAGTGTCACGTATTTTTTATAAGTTTGTGGTAAAATAGTTTAATTGTAAATAAGAGTTTAAAAGTAAAACATAAAATATGATTAGAAATCATCATTAATTCTATAAAAATATTTCAAATTTAAAATAATAATGGAGAATTTATTGTTCAATCCTTAGGTAAATATTCTTGGAGATTATCAAAACTTAACTATTTTCCAACATAAAGCAGTAAGTACTAGTAATAATATAGCACAGCTGGGGAAGCACTTCTTCTCCATCCCCAATTTTGCCTGATGGCTGTCAGAAATGTGCTTCCATTCCCCTTCATGGTCCTCACACACATACACTCTGCTTTCAGCAACAATGAAATCACGTAAGACTGATGGCTGAGAAACAATGAGGAGAAGAGATATTTTAAAAAGACAATAATTTTTTCATATGCTTGTTGGTCATCAGTCCATCCTCTCTTGAAAAACTTCTGTTCATGTCTTTTGCCCACTTTTTAATGTTTTTTTTTTTTTTTTGGCTTGCTAATTTGTTTCTTTGAATATTCTGGATGTTAGCCCTTTACCAGATGTTTACTGACGGGCACACAAGTGCACAAAAGGAAGTAAAAGCCATAGAAATTTAGCAGGGGGGAGGGATAGATGGGGAGGGCAAAAACCCACCAAATGGGTACAATGAACACTCTATTCAGGTGATAGGCACATTTACAGCCCTGATTCAAGCCATGTAACAAAAATATTTTGAAATTAAAAAAAAGAGAAGAAAAAAAAGAGGAACAAATTTTTATTTAAACTGCCTCCCATTTTATTTAAGGTCCTTCCATATTTTGCTAGAGCCTGGATTAAAATGTACCTTGGAAATTTTCTTGACATGGCTAGGGTGATGTGGTTTGAGAAATCATATTGGACTATAAAAATTTCCCACTTATGACATAAAGGAGTCAAAAATGTTCTCAGATTTTAAAATGTTTTTTAGCAAGCATATGCAGAAATGTTTCTCAAGTTCAGATAACTTCTGTCCTTTCTTAGTAAAACTTAGCTGTTTCTGAAAACAAACTCTGAGAATCCCTTTAAAGCCAATGACCAAGTGTACGAATAAGTAGCTCAATTGTTTTTTGTTTTTTTTCTTGTGGGGTAAGAAGCTGTTTTGCTTGTGTGAAAACTGTTCCCCTTCACACCTACCTATGCTAATAGAGAGAATGACAGTAGATGAAATGATGGGTACAGAACATTGTACTTGGTTTGCTATTTTATTTAGACTGAGTTTTCCCTTCTTGATTTTCCTTATTTACTGAGTCCAAAGTGAGTAAGAGAGAATGCAAAAATATGACTATATTTTTATTATTTTAGGTCTAAGGCAACCATTCATTTAATTTTAATTCTCTAAGTTAAATAACTTATTCAATTACAGAAAGATAAATTAAAAAAATAAAAACATTGCTGCATTTAACATCTTAAGTTTTCAATTTCTAGAGGAATTTCAAGGGTGGTGTACAACATTGGGTTAAAAAGAGAATTGAAACTTACACTGTTTGATTTATGGCTAGACATCACAGAAGTGCCATCATTGACACAAAAAGTAAAGGTTTTGGCTGGGCACGGTGGCTCACACCTGTAGTCCTAGCACTCTGGGAGGCCGAGGCGGGAGGAAAGCTCAAGATCAGGAGTTTGAAAACAGTATGAGCAAGAGTGAGGCTCGGTCTCTACTAAAAATAGAAAGAAATTAATTGGCCAAATGAAAGTACATAGAAAAAATTAGCCGGGCATGGTGGCGCATGCTTGTAGTCCCAGCTACTCGAGAGGCTGAGGCAGAAGGATTGCTTGAGCCAAGGAGTTTGAGGTTGCTGCGACCTAGGCTGACAACATGGTACTCTAGCCGGGGAAACAGCGTGAGACTTTGTCTCAAAAAAAAAAAAAAAAGTAGAGGTTTTAGGCCATTGTGAACAAATATCAGACACTTGTTTGCTGAAATTTTATACTTCTTTGACTGGAGACAAAGAAGTATATGTGGGGAGTGTGGGGAGAAGTAGAAAATGGGAATAGATTTCTCAACTTAATACAATCTTAAATCAAAAAATAAAATATTTTCATAGTTGAATTCCTCCCTTTATCATTATATAATGACCATTTTCTTTACTATTATTGATTTGAAGTAAATTTTATCTGACATGAGAATGGCTACAACGGCTTTCTTTTGGTTTACATTAACATGGAATATTCTTTCCACCCCTCAGCTGGAGTCTGTATGTGTCCTTGTGGGTTACATGTACTTCTTGGAGAAAGTAGATACTTGGGTTATATTTTTTATCCATTTAGCCAGCCTGTGTCTCTTGAGTGTGGCATTCAAACCGTTCATGATGATTGGTAGAATTGATACGTGGGATGTTGTTCTGTTCATCCTGGTGGGTATACCTTATTGCTTAGTTTTACTTCTTGTGCAATTATTTTTTTATAAGCTATGAGATTTAGCTTTTGGGTGGTTTTACACTACTAGGTGTCTATTGTGCTGATCCCTGTATAATACAGTTCTGAGTATTTCCTACAGGGCAGGTCTGGTATTGACAAATTCTCTCAGTGCTTGCTTGTCTGGAAATGTCTTTATTTCTCCTTCATATATAAAACTTAGTTTTACAGGATACAAAATTCTAGTCTGGCAGTTGTTCTGTTTAAGAAGACTGAAGATGGGACCCCAACCCCCTGTAGCTTGTAAGGTCTCACTGAGAAGTCTTCAGTTAGCCTGATGGGGTTTCTTTTTTAACTTACTGGATGTTTTCACCTCATAGCTCTCAGGAGTTCCTCCTTGGTGTTTACTTTGGCAAGTCTGATGACTATGTGTCTTGGTAATTGCCTCTTTGCAATGTATCTCCCAGGTGTTTGTTGAGCTTCTTGTACCTGGATGTCTAAATGTCTAGCAAGACCAGGGAATTTTTCCTCAATTATTCCCTCAAATAGGTTTTTTAGCCCTTGTGCATTTTCTTCTTCACTCTCAGGGATGCTTAATATTCTAGCATCTGGCTATTTTACACAATCCCATATTTCTTTTAAGCTTTTTACATTCCTCTTAATTCCTGTTCTTTATTTTTGACTGGCTGAGTTAATGTGAAGGAGTTCTCTTTAAGCTCTGAGATACTTCCTTCTGCCTGGTGCAGTTTCTTCTTAAAAATTTCCACTGAGTTTTTTATTAATATTTCCTTAAATGAATGTTTCATTTCCAGAAGTCCTATTTTTTTTTTTCCTGTTTTTTGTTTCTTTAATAATGAGTCAATTTCTTTGGTAATTTTTAAACTCATTTCCTGAATTGTTTTTGTGGTTTCTATAAGTTACCTTTCCATTTACTCTTGAATTTTGTTGAGCGTCCTTACAATCCATATTTTGAATTCTTTATCTGTAATTTCAATATTTTCCTTTGATTGCCATTCATTGCTAGAGAGCTGGTGTTCCCTTTTGGGGGTGTCCTTTCACCGTCATTTTTCATGCTTCTGGAGTTCTTTCACTGATTCCTTCTCATTTGGGGCAGCTGTCATCACTTCTTATTTTAGGATTTTCTTTTGTTTAGATGGGGCTTCCCCTCCCGTCATTTGTAAAAGACTGTCTGTAACATATGCTGGATAAGAAAATTTGGCTTTGCTTGTGTGTGCTTTGGTGCTGATCTAGGTTCTGGATGCCTTGGTTATAGATATCCTTAGGGTGACAGTTTTCTTATTTGCTAGCTGTTTATAGGCTTTATCTGTGGTGAGCAATGTATGTGAGCAGATTCCCTCTCTTTCTCTTTGATTAGGGAGTATGGAGGTCTTTGAAATCCTTTCTCTTCTCCCAGCCCTGTATTCTTCTTAACAGTGCCATTGTACTGGCATGCCCAGTTTAATCTCTGAGACAGTAGGTGGTGCTTGTGGGTAGGATTAAAACATGCCCCTTATGATTGAGTCATGTAATGTAAAGGGCTGTGCAAATTGATGTCCTTACCAGGTAGCACTTGCCAGAAGGAACAAGCTGCAGTGATGTTTTGGGGACCTGTGACCTGCTCTAGCCGCACAGGAAAAGCACTGGAACACCCCAGGTGGGAGGCAGGTGCTGGAACTTCAGGTGAGTCCTTATTCTTAAGCATAGCAGAGGTGGGTGAGACTGGGTGTGGCTGGGATAAAAATACAAACTCAGTGTAAATAATTAATGCCAGCACTTTACTATAAGAAGTACTTTGAAAAAGTACTTTAAATCTTTAGATAAGAAACCTTAGTGAAAGGACCCATAGAAGAGCATTCTATAGTAAAATTTTTCAGAGACAAAATGTGGGAAAGGTGAAATCATCTCTGTGATATTACAGTTTTTGGCTAGAACCAGCCCTGAAACATGAGCCTGATTATTTTATTTTGCACTCTGTTTCCCTATAGCAATAGGCTTACAAAAAAAAAAAAAAGAAAAGAAAAGAAAAGAAAAGAAAGAAAAGAATTTGCATTACAATACTACTATACCTACCTCCCTACATGTGTTCTTCCCCTGTAAAAGAATGAACTAAACATAAGGTCTGGGTATACCTAGCAATAAACATTTAGGTGGTATTCAACTAACTATACATAACAAATGCTGAGTCTGTGGTTAACAGTATATTTTCTGATATTCATTGGGAATGGAGGAAGGCTTTCTTGTGCCTATTGAGATCCTTTTTCACCTTACTATTCAACAGTATCTGCTATGCTATAGTGTCATTGACAACTATTCATAGTTTGGTGATCATCACCTAAACTGCTAGTGAGTTCCCTCTAAATAAATACTTGCTGTCATCTATTCACGAACACTGTCTACTTCATAGGCTTGATGTGAGGATTAAAAGAGATATAAGCTTAGACATCTTTAATCCAGCACTGAGCGCAGGAATGGTGACTGTTACCTCTAATTGTGCTCCTGTTCTCTCCACTCCTAAGTGTGTTTCTCTGTGAAAGAATAATTCATTCTATTTAATATTGGAAAAATTTCCAAACTTTATTTAGTAAATATCATCTTTCATCAAATAGATTGTTCTTTATAAGAAGTATTAACTTTCCCTAGCCAAAATTTCCTTGAAGCTTGGGATACTTATAAAATACATCTTAAGGGGCTCCAGCAACACAAAATTCAATGCCATTTGGAATTAGAGGTTTCCAGAAGACTACTGATGTGGATGGCATGGCATAGAGAAATGTGGGGAGAAGTAGAAAATGGGAATAGATTTAAGAAGTTTAAGATCCTAGTTATAGTGCAAATTTCCAATCTATTAATAGTTTCCTTTGATATCTCAGTACGTTGGTGATTTGTGGTATGCTATTTATTTTTCTTCCAATTAGGCAATAGGTAATTCTCAGATTACATGTAAGTTTTTAAACACATTAGCTACACCCCACAAAATTTGATATGTTGGTTTTTCACTTTCATTTTGTTGAAAAGAATTTTGAATTTTCCAATCTATTAATTTCCAATTTATTAATAGTTTCCGATTATTTCCAATCTATTAATAGTTTCCTTTGATATCTCAGTACCTTGGTGATTTGTGGTATGCTATTTATTTTTCTTCCAATTAGGCAATAGGTTCTCAGATTACATGTAAATTTTTAAACACATTAGCTAAACCCCACAAAATTTGATATGTTGGTTTTTCACTTTCGTTTTGTTGAAAAGAATTTTGAATTTTCCTTGTGATTTATTTTTGATCTATAATTTACTTTTAAAAATGTTAATTTCCAAATATTTGGAGCTTATGTCCATTTTTCCATTATTAAAAATGTCATTTAATTTCATTGCACTTAAAACATACTTGTATAATTTCAATATTATAAAATATGAGAGTTAGTTTACAGCACATATTTTATTATTTTCTATATTTTCCATGTGTTTTTTTAAATATGTAGTTAAGTCTACTATAAATGTAAATTAGATCTTATTGTTTAATTGTGTTATTCAACTCTTCTATACCTTTCCTGACTATTGGTTCCATCAATTATTAAGGGAGGGATGTTAAAATCCATAGTAATAATTATGGATTTGTATATTTTTCTTTTAGAGAATCAGTATTTTATTTATCTTTTTCAAAAAGCTATTATATACATTTTTCGCATTTATTTTTTATTTGTATACTCATGAAGTACAAGTGCAATTTTGTTACGATGTATTGTGATGAAGTCACAGCCTTCAGTACAGCCATTGCTAAGCAATGCCCATTGTACCTAGCAAGCAACCTCGCATCATCCAACCCCCTCCCACTGCCCTAGCCCTCTGAGACTTAATTGTCCATCATTTCATTCTTTGCTTCCATGTGTCCACATTTTTTAGCTCCAACTTATAAGTGAGAAAATGCAATAGTTGTTTTTCTGTGTCTGAGTAGATTTAATTAAGACAATGGCCTCCAGTTCCATCCATGATGCTGCAAAAGACACGATTTCATTTTTTTAAAAATTAAATAGTATTACATTGTGTATATGTATTTTCTTTCTCTAATTATCCATTGATTCCATATCTTTCCTATGTGAATAGTGCTCTATGATAAACATATGAGTGCAGGTATCTTTTTTATACATTGATTTATTTTCATTTGGGTAGATAGCCAGAAGTGAGGTTGCTGGCTCATATTGTAGTAATCTATTAGTGTCAAAAAAATACATTTTTTATTTCAATTATTATACTTTTTATCTCCAGAAGTACCCTATGTATATTTTTTTAACTCTCATTTCTCCCCTCACCATGTTATTGTTTTTCCTATACTTCCTTGAGCTTATGGCTTACATTTATATTAGCTGTTTCAAGAGCTTTATCTGCTATCCCCATCAACTTTGTCATTCCTGGGGTTTTTCTTTTGTCTCATAATTTTACTTCTTATGGATCATGTTTTTATATTCTTATTGTCAATTTTACATTACTGAATGTTAAAATTTTGTGTTCTAAAAGATGGTTATATTATATTCCTGGCATTGATTTAGGTTACTTGCAAATGAATTTGATCATTTGAAAGTTTGTTTTTAAGATATTTTTAAAATATGTCTGAAATAACCTTACTTTATTTATTATGTATGTATGTATGTTTTTGAGATAGGGTCTCATTCTGTTGCCTGGGCTAGAGTATAATAGCATCACCATAGCTCATTACAACCTCCAATTCCAGGGCTTCAGTCATCCTCCTGCCTCAGCCTCCAGAGTAGCTAGAAATACAAGCATACATCATTGTGCGAGGCTAATTTTTTTTTAGTTTATTTCTGGAGATGTGGTCTCACTATTGCCCAGACTAGTCTTGAACTCCTGGCCTGAAGTGATCTCCCTGCCTTGGACTCCTAAACTGATAGATAGAATTACAGGTGCAAGCCACAATGCCTGGCCTGAAATAACCTTACTTTAAAGTCATTTTTTAAATACTACTTCTCTTATGAGATCTTTACTAAGTTCAAACTTTACTAAGTTTATTCTTTCTACAAGGTATAATCTCTCTTTCTTTGACTTCCTAATGCACTTCACATTCAGAGATTTAAAAGCTGAAATTCATTATATTGATAATTACACGCAGATAATAAAACAAGGTGAAGAAACTGAACTGAAATGGTGAAGGTAGAATCAAAACTTACCTGACTTGCATTACCAGCCTAAAATTCTATTTAACTGATGATTTTCTTTGGATTTTTTAAATCCTGACTTCTATTTTAGTTATTTACATGTTATTCTTAATACTTCGTCTTCTCCATATCTCATATGTTCAACACCATTACCTACATGCACAGTGATTCTTAAGCTCTTAGAGGCTAGAGATTATACGTTTTTTATCGTATTGTCTGTATCATTGAATCCAGACATTTACCACCTGGTGTCAGTCTCACCAGAGGGAGTCAATGAATGGTAGCTGACCTGAACAATTAAGAAGTTGGAGAAGCTTTAATAATTATGATTTAGATAAAAAGTTATCCTCAAAACTGTATTAATTTTATCCCCATATTTCGACAGAATTGAAAAATGTGTATTATTATACATGTGTGTGCATGCGCCCATATGCATATGCATACTTTTCTACTGAAAAAAAAATTAGCTTCCAGCTTTCTGCCACTACATATTTAATTAACAAATTTTCTAACCATGTGAAATTATGTCTATTTTATGACTATGACTCTTCAATATCCTCAACTTTGTATATTGCATATGTGTGATCTAATTTTCATAAGTTATCTGTCATTCAGTTTTATTTTTCTAAGTGATTTTTATCTCTGGAAAGTTTCAATTACATTTCTGAAGTGAAGGATAGATGAAAAATCATGCAACCAACTAGTCTTTCAAGATTACAGGAACCCTTTGTAGTAAAGTGTGTATTGCTTCTTTGGGGAGTATGGTCAATGAGTCATGATATATTTTTCTCCTTAAGGAAGTATCTTCATCTCTGATTTAAGTGGTTATTAGCGTATTAAGTGAGCATCGTTTTACATCTATAGTCCTGTCTACATTTTATTTCACAGATAGCCAGCTATCATTAAGCTTGGTTCATTCTGACATGCAAGTACCTAATGGAATCTAAACCTACATCCCTCAAGCAGGCCTTGACATCACATATATCCAGCTAGTATGAAGAACTTGAAATTCTGTATTTCTTCACAATAGAATCTTTAAGAGGATTAATGCTATATATTTTTTTAAAAATTTCAGCATATGGGGGTACAAATGTTTAGGTATGAATATACCCATTCCCTCTCTGTCCTCCCCTGACACCTGATGAATGTTACTACTATATGTGCACTTAAATATTTATCAGTTAATACTACTATGATGGAGAGTACATGGGGTGCTTGTTATTCCACTCCTGTGATACTTCACTTAGTAGAATGGATTCCAGCTCTAGCCAAGATAATACAAGAGGTGGTAGATCAAATAAAATACCTAGGAATATATTTAACTAAGGAGGTAAAATGCCTCTACAGGAAAAACTATGAAACACTGAGGAAGGAAATAGCAGAGGACACAAACAGGTGGAAAACCATAGCATGCTCATGGATTGGCAGAATCAACATTGTTAAAATGTCTATACGACTCAAAATAATCTACAGATTCAGTGCAATCCCTATTAAAATACCAACATCATTTTTCACAGATCTAGAAAAAATAATTCTACACTTCGTACAGAACCAGAGAAGATCCCATGTAGAAAAGCACTCTTAAGTAAAAAGAGCAAATTGGGAGGCATCAATTCACCAGACTTCAAGCTATACCACAAGGTTATAGTAACTAAAACAGCATAATATTGTCATAAGAACAGAGACATACACAAATGGAGCAAAACTGAGAACCCAGGTGTAAAACCCTCCTCATGTAGCCATCTAATCTTTGACAAAGCAGACAAAAACCTACACAGGGGAAAAGAATCCTTATTCGATACTATATTTCATTTGCCATTCCCAACGAAGCCCATTTTCCCCTCAAACCCACCATCTTATTCACACTGGCAGCTCAATTAAAACCTTTCCTTGTTCTCAGTGTACTTTGTTCTCCAAAGCACCCACTCTTTGATACACAGACTATTTCTTACACTAAAGTGGGTGGAAACAGGAAGAATAAAGATGTTGCGAATGAGGCTATAACTTTAGAAAGAGAAAGATTTGTATCAACATCGTTCTAAATCTGTGCATTCCCCTCAAGAAGTCTATCCATGTCACTCCAGAAAGACTTCGATTTTCCACACTGGAATGTCAGGCATTCAGGCAGGATATCTGAAAAGGATTTTTAGACTCAAAAGCAGATTGAGAACAAAATGCCTCAAATTATATGTGAACTCCAAAACCACAGAAATGAGGGGGTAGGTGCAAGAAAAATAATGTAGAAGAAGTTCAAATAGATAGAATGAGGCAGATCAATATGACAGCATCCCTGTTCATTGCCTCAATCCTTTAAACTCATGTTCTCCTCTGTTTCCACTGTCTATTGACACAAGCAGTTTATGCCATCTACGGCTCTGCATAAATGGGTGAAAATCATTTTCACCTTCCTAAAGAAGCATTAACACCATCATGTCCAAACCAAGGTCATATACTATTAATATAAGACAAGAAACAAAGTTATCAGATTAAAGGGTAAGAATTGTGGGAGGGAAAAAAAAGACACAAAATTATTAGCAACATCAATCTATAGCACCACATCACCATGGTCAACAGTTTCTTGTTTTTAAATATACCATTTTTGTATGTGTTGAGATTTTGGGGGCTGCTTTGAGAATATAACCAATAAACAAAACTAGAGTCTATAAAAGAACATATCTATTTAAGATGGGAATGTGCCAACATCTGGAAATATTAGTCCAATAATGCTTTTCACTCTCCTATTGCAAATGCTGGTTCATGCCCACCATTAATTTAAGAATATTTTGATCTTATTGTAAGTAGCAAATGAATGTTTTCTGCTTTCAGGAAATCAGCCTGCAGTTGTTTATATTCTGTGTGGCTACATTCTTCCCTAACATTTGCTTGGACAGGAGTAGATTTAGTGGGGGATGGCAGCATCTTTGCTCTCCAGATTGAGAACTGGAAATCGGATACTCTAGTTTAAGGGATGACTGTGCCAGATTAACGCAAAATTTGGGCTCCAGATGAGTCATTTTCTGCATACTGTGTGATCTGAGAAGCCAAGAAATCATATTTAAAAACAAAGGGATATATTAAATCATCATAGAGAAGTAACTGAGTTTCTGATAGCTTTTAATATTCTCTTTCTGTTTCCTGGAAATTATCTGAATTCCTCCTTTCCTATGGTTAAAATTAGATAGTCCTAAATTATTTTAATAATCAATTATTAGCATCTAGCTTAAAATTTTATTTTTTTCAATTTTAAGTCAATTTTTTTTTGACATTTAATAAAGTGTTACCCAATAGTGTGCCTCTGGCTCACCTGTTACTAAATGCTCATTAATTGTAGAAAAGAAGTATCTGAAAAGATAAAGCATTGTGTTTATTAGTTATTTGTTGTCTTCCAAGCAGTTTTGCATCTGGTATGAGATAGAATGTATTTAGGGTAATAAATTGGTTATATTGATATTACTTAACTCAGACTTCTTGAGTTTATAGGGAGTTTCTGCCATTTATCAATCACTCATTTGTCCACCTTAGAAAGTTACTGAATTTCTCTCTATACTTGAAAGTAAAGGGGAGAAGTAACCATACCTACCTGATTTGGTTTTTATGAATACTGAGTTTATACATCTAATTAATACATGAGTTAATATGTGCAGTTAATAAGTGTCAAATACTCAGAAATATCAGCTATTATTATTCTTCTCTAATTAAATTCAAGAAAAAGTCTCAGGGGTTAGGTAAGAAAGATTATATAAGATTCTTCTTTCTGAGGCGAAAATCTAGTTACAGCTGTATTAAGGATCTAATTGTTAATGGCTTTAAAAAGGCTAGTTTCCGATATTCTTAAGTCTCATGTTGGTTATAAATTGTCTACTAATGGAATTGAATTACTTGCCTTAAAATTCTATGTTATGGTCATAACATAAAACATTTTCTGGATTGTGTTAACTTCAGGTGCTGCAGGTATTCTCGATGCCTGCAAGACTGTAATCTAATTGCCAAGGCAGGTGATAATGATTAATCCTAAAACATTGACTTATTTCAATTGAAAGTAGTTCCGTGAAGTGGTAAATAAAAATCTCAAGTTTCTGGAAAGGACGCTGAGAAAATCACTTTATTGACAGTGCAACTATCCATGTATAGAACTGAGATTAAAAGTTAGATATGTTATCTCTTTTCACTGTTGGCAGCTCCAATTCCTCACCTTTTCACCTCGTGGGCTGCAACATGACATTGTTGATAAACAGTTTCCTTATTTCTGAAGGCTTTATATTGGGATTGCATGTCAGCTGCAGTCCTTTCAGAAAGTTAATACTTTGTCTGAAGTTGGAGTCCACATGCTCGCCGAGTGTCACTTATCTACAGCAATTTCAAGCACCCCTCTTCAGCTCATCATCAGCTAGCTAGCTCTTTGGTTTTCTTCTGTCATTCTCACACATTGCCCACTTAAGCAAAATTGAATTTTCCTTTTTTTAAAAAATCATATCTTCAATGTGAATTACCTCATTTGTGAGAAGCTTGTTTTTTTCATTTTATATGACATCCTGAAAGAAGTAAAAACATTGAAAATTTCTACGAATATCCAGTTAGTTATCTGTAAGACGTTCAAAAGGTATGCAATGGATCTCAATTGTTTTTAAACCTTAGGATAGTCTCACCATTACTGTACTTCAAATTTTGAGCTATTAATTACATGTACTTTGCAGTCAGTAATTAGTATACACATTTAGTGTGGTCAAGTGAGAGGAAGGAAGAAAAGAAACGAAGGAAGGAAGGAAGGAAGGAAGGAAGGAAGGAAGGAAGGAAGGAAGGAAGGAAGGAAGGAAGGAAGGAAGGAAGGAAACATCTATATAAGATAGCGTACCTGCAGTGACCAAAATGTATGTCATCCTCAGCTGTGTCTTTTCACTGGCTTCTTTAGTTGCATACTGTTTTTCTCAAATTGTGGTGCTAATGATGAGACCATTCATATTTTAAGTTTACTAATTATTACTTTGACAGAAGAATGTTTCTAGTTGCCAAGGAGCCAGACATAGGGGAATGTTGTCATGACTACACAACTTTTCAATTCTCTCATTGGAACTCCATTTGTGGAATCTGCCCTTGCCCCGCTTTTCATAATGAGGGGTGAAATGATATAGAGCTCCATAACCAGTATCAAGTTACTCTAGCTACTAATACAATTCAGACTGTTTTTTCAGTTTCAATAAATGGAGTACTGGCTTATACCTGTTCTATTTTTCATTGTGGCTGACTTGTTCTTATAGTTAGTTTTTTGCCTATATACCTGGAGTGTAATTCAGTTCAGATAATCTCTAAAACCACATGGTTGATTTCAAGACTGAAACCCTTTCTTAATTTTGTCAATCTCCTTTCAAGCACTGAAGTCCACTCCAGGTATGTTTTTTGTCTTCAGTATACATGTTGATATTGCAGTTAGTTAGAAATTTTTCTCTTAGCAGATAGAAATAATTTATGTTTAAGGCACCTGCACCAGTACCCAGTTGTGTCATTAGCATTCTCCTCAGGTCCTATTGTGCTATAGTCAATGGACCAATGCAAAGTGGAGCTTAATTTATGACAAGTATCCAAAATTCTATTTTTGCAAAGATTTTGAAGTAAAACGAAAGGGACAAACTAATAGATGTATAATTATACAATATATAATAGAATTCAGTAGAAGCTCCAAAAACATTATTGTATATGTTAGAAGGAAACAGGAGAACAACATGACGCCAAACTATTTGGCTTCTAGAAGGTTCATAAGGGCAGCACCATCTTGAATGTTTCTTAACTTATTTCATGACCTAACATGTGGTCTATTCCGGAGAATCTTCCATGTGCCTTTGAAAAGAATGTGTATTCTTCTGCTGTTGAGTGAAAAGTTCTACATATATCTGTTAAGTCCATTTGGTCTATAGTGTTGTTCAGCTCTTCTGTTTCTTTATTGATTTTCTGTCTGGAAGACCTATCGATTTTAAAGAATGGGTTATGGAGGATATCCACATGCAGAAGAATGAAATTGAAAGTTTATCCCACACAATATACAAAAATCAACTAAAATTAGATTAAAGAGTTTAAAAAGTATGATCTGAAACCATAAAAGTTCTAAAAGAAAGCATAGGGAAAAACCTTTTGACTTTGGTCTAGGCAATGATTATTTGGATATGATACCAAAAGCATAGCCAAAAAAAGCAAAAATAGACAAATTGTTAGGTAAATAGCAAGGGATTCCAGATCCTCCTACAGACAAAAGTGGGTGACTTGTCTTGGTGCTGTCTCGAGCAACTGCCCCACCTGGGAAAAAGGACAAGGGTGGGCCCAAGCCCCTGTCTTGGTGTCACCCCACTTTAATCCTGTCCCAAGAGACTGCCATACCTGGGGGAGGAGGAAATACCCTACCAATCTACCAGTTAGAACTTAGCACACCAACTGTAAAAGAATGCAGAGGACTCTCTAGCCCACAGGCCAAGCAGCATAGGTACAATATACTCTAGAAGATGATTTAGGATAATCTAAGGCTAATTATCATGTGGTTAGTTTAAGCCTACATTTAGGTTCACTCCCACAAATGGGCTTTCAGAGAGGCTCATGGGAGATCCACATGAGCAGTAAGACTCAGGTCATATAACTCCCAACCATCCAATCAAAGTGGTTCCATGATGATGTCTGAACCACAGGGAGGTCCTTATCTGGACACTATAAAGCAAGACCCAGACCATAATCAAGATCTCTTTTGCTACTACAAGGGGTCCAGTCCTCATGTATGGCATATGTATTTTGCTCTTTAAACCTGTATCTTGCACTTGCTCTATAATCCTATTTTGCTCCCCCTCAATAAATTTCACCTTGTGCTTGCCTTACTTTTTGTGTGTCTAATCATTCTTTGGCCAAGAGCATACCAAGAACTGAGAACACAGAATGAAATTGCCAAACCCAGCAAAATGGGATTACATCAGACTAAAATGGTTTTGCACAACAAAAGAAATAATCAACAAAGTGAAAAGGAAATCTATGCAATAAAGAAAGTATTTACAAACCAACATATATCTGATAAGGGATTAATACCCAAAAATATGTATGGAACTCAGTCAACTCAATAGCATAGAAAGAAAACCCCAAAATAACTTAATTAAAAAATGAAAAGAAACTCTATAAACATTTCTCCAAGGAAGACATGCAAATTGCCAACAGACATGGGAAGGTATTTAACTTCACTAATCATCACAAAAATGCAAATCACACAATGAGATGACACTTCACACCTATTGGAATGGTTATTACCAAAAGACTAAAGATAAACATTGGTGAGAATGACTAGAAAAGGAAACCCTTGTATAATGTTAGTGGAAATGTGAATTGGTATATATATTATGGAAAAAATTATAGAGAGGTTCCTGAAAAAATTAAAAATGGAACTATCATATGATGCAGCAATCCCACTTTGGCATATATAGCCAAAAAACCTGAAATCAGTGTGTCCAAGAGGTATCTGCACTCTTATGTTCATTGCAGTATTATTTACTATAACCCAAGGTATAGAAACAATCTAAGTGTTCATCAGTGAATGAACTATTCAATATCCAATATTGAATAGTGGATGAGTGGATAAAGAAACTGCAAACTAGGACAACCTTTATGGAAAGTAATATGGAGATACCTCAAAGA
>CAUYRT010075932.1:0-47352 GCA_963574885.1 Lepilemur ruficaudatus
TTTTTTTTTTTTTTTTTTTTGAGACAGAGTCTCACTCTGTTGCCTGGGCTAGAGTGCCGTGGCATCAGCCTAGCTCACAGCAACCTCAAACTCCTGGGCTCAAGCGATCCTCCTGTCTCAGCCTCCCCAGTAGCTGGGACTACAGGCATGCACCACCGTGCCCGGCTAATTTTTTCTATATATTTTTAGTTGTCCAGCTGATTTCTTTCTGTTTTTAGTAGAGACCAGGTCTCGCTCTTGCTCAGGCTGGTCTCGAACTCCTGAGTTCAAAGGATCCGCCTGCCTCGGCCTTCCAGAGTGCTAGGATTACAGGCATGAGCCACTGCGCCCGGCCTGGATTCCACCTCTTGAGGAGAGGAGCTGCAAAGACTTTATGGCTGTATTTAATCTACCACAGGCCTGAAGGCCCCAGTGAATGACCTGAGCAGGTGTCTGCCTCCAGTAGGCCCACATCTGACATGTCACCACCCTCCTCCCTTAAAGCAGCATCATAGATAGGGTGGTATTCATTTTTGCAGATCACTCTAGAGGTACCGATCAGATGGGTTAGAAACAGTGTTTGGCTCAGTGGTTGATTGCATTTTTGAAGATGGGCACTAATGTATCTCCCATCCCACATGCTGTTCCTACAGTGTGACACTGACATGCCTCCACAGAGCGGTGAAGTCTTATGTTCCCTGCCCTGGAAACTGGGTGGACCCTCATAATAGCCCTGACCAATGGAAAGGGCAGAAGCAGTGCCGTGTGACTTTTGAGGCTAGATCAGAAAGGGCAATACGGCTTCCACCCTCTTGGTACATTTGTCCTGGGAACCTAGCCACCAGGTTATGAGGAAGCCCAAGCCCTGTGGAGAGGCTCTGTGTGGTGTTCCCACCAATAGCCCTAGGTAGCCCTCCGCCATCAGCCAGCATCCACCGTGAGACACCTGCGTGAACAAGCCTTCAGATGATTCCAGCCCCAGCTTTTGAGTCTTCCAGCAGAGGCCCTAGATGTCACGGAGCAGAGATAAGCCGTTCTCATTGTGTGCTGTCTGAATTCTTGACCCACAGAAGCCAGGAGAGAGCATAATGATTATCACTGTTTTAAGCCACTTAAGGTTAGAATAATTTGTTATGCAGCAGGAGATAATTAATAAACGTTGCTGGTAACAGAGACCAAAAATAGTGGCTTAAACAAACTATTAATAAAAGTTTCTTTCTTTTCTCATTGGAGGTTGGAGTAGGCAACCCAGGGATGATATGGAAGCTCATGCGGTGTCATCAGGAGCCCAGGATCTTTTACCTTGTTGCTCCTCCAGTCTCAGCACATGGCTACAATTTTCCAGGTGTCCTCCTGATCCAAGATAGCTGCTGGAGTTCCAGCTGTCACACATGTATTCCAGGCTGAATTCAGGATGAAGCAGAGAGGACAACAATGGCCTTCACCAATATGTTTCTATTTCATGGAGCATTGTTGGAAATCCCTTCCAACACCTTCTATTTATATCTCATATCCTAGAATTAAGAAATATAGTCATACCATATACGCAAGGAAGACTGGAAATGTTGCTTTTTATGCTGGGCTCATTGCCGTCTGCTGTAAAAGTAGGATTCTGTTATTGAGGAAGGGAGAAGAATGGATGGTAGCCAGTGGGCAGTTGGTGGCTCAGGAGTTAGGGCAGAATGATGGAAGAGGGAACCTTCCCCACCGGGAGGAGCTGGAACCAGCACTTTGGCCCCCCGCCCACTGTGGCCTTCTTGAATGTTTGGGCATCACAGGGTTTTCCACCTAAGTTGCTTCTGAACAAAGAATTGACTTCACTCCCAAAGAAGTGAGGCAGGGGCAGGTGCACAGGGCAAGTTCTGGTGTCTGATGCCACCTTCCCCATGTGGCCAGCAGGCAGCTGGACTCTGCTAAATGGCCGAAAGGCAGCCCTGACCCTATCACTTCCCTGCTCAGCTGCCTCCCATGGCGCCAGTTCGCTCCATTTAATGACAGATTCTGGAGTTTGGTATGACTGGCTTCGCCCACTCTGCCCTGGCTCTTTGCTTCTGCCCCTCCCCTCATCCTGCTTCCCACCCTGCTGCCAGGCCTTCGTTCGGGCAGCACCTGCTGCCTGAACTCCCTCCGCCCTGCCTTTGCTTGGCAGGTCCCACCTGTTCTCAGCACCCTTCTAGGGCTGGGAACGGCCCGCATGGTGCCTTCGTGTGGATTAGAAAAAGGTGCCCTTTCTTCAGGAGGACGCAGCTCCACGCCAGGGCTTGGGAGTGGCCTGCGGGTGCCCTCCACCCACGCTTGCCCCTTGGCTAAGTGTCCTTGCACAGTGAACACCCTGCACGGCCGTACATGTGAAGATGCCACTTCCAGGAATCTTTCTGAGCTCCTTCAGTGAGTGAGGCCTTGCTTTGCCCCTGTTGTTCTGTCTTCAGACCCCACACCAGCCTGCCCTGACTTGGGTCTGGCTGTTTCTGCTTTTGTGTCCTCCAGCTTGCTCAGTGCCCAGTCCCGCACAGACTGATGTTAACAGCCACCAGAGGAAGAGAATTCAAGTCACAGGCCACCTTGGGGACCAACCACCATCCCTTGGTCCTTTGCATGCCCAGAGGCAGAAAATGGAACCCCTGCTGAGCTGCAAGAAGGGCCACTGTGGACAAGGCCTTAGAAGTGGTCCAGGCTGCTCAGAGCAGCTCAAGCCTGAGGCTCAGAGGCCCCGGGCTGGGCAGGGAGGTTCCCTCTTCTCAGTTTACCCCATTCCTGGGAACACTGGGGCGCAACTCTGGTCCCCTCCCAGAACCCATCATTGTGCCCCGGGCCAGTGCCACACTCAGGAATGCACTGAGAAGAGTCTCCACTTCACACCTTTATTTAACCTGCTTTCTTTTTGCCTCTCCCTTCTCCCTGAGAGGGGCGGCCACCCAGTTGGAAGGGAAGGGACTCCTGTCTCCTCCCTGGGGGGGCAGTGTTCCCTGGGCAGGGGCCTCCATGGTCGAGCAAGGGCATCGTCCAAGAGGCTGTGGCCGAGGCTGAGCCCTCGGATACCCTGTGGCTCTGGGTCCCTGTGACCATCGGGAAGGTGAGGAGCGGAGAAATCCATGCAGCGATGAGGGGACAAGCCCAGGGTGTGTGTGTGGCTGACAGAGGCAGACATGGGCTTCGGGAGGCAGGAGCAGAGACCGGGGAGTATGGGGGCCATGGTGGGGTATTGAGAAGGCACCCCAGGTTGCAGGGGAGTAGGACGCAGGGGTGCAGTAGGCACCGGGAGTTACAGTGTGGATGGGCATGGGGCACGCCTGCGAGAGCCAGGCTCCCAGGGCAGGGCCGGATCAGGTGCTGGCCCTGAGCAGGGGCGGAGGGTGGGCAGGGAGGGCTCTGTCTGGGGAGGAGGATGGGAACTTTGGGTGGTAATGGGGCCAAGGCCGCGGTGCCACCATAGCCAGCTGTCAGAGTCAGGGAGGCCAGCCCAGCTGGGTGTGGCCCAAACCACCAATTTGTGCTTCTAGGTTGCCTGAGGGCTCCAATGTGGCCTCAGCCCCAGCAGGGAGAGGCCAATGGCAGCCCTCTGCTGCAGGTAGCAGCTGTCCCCAGGACTCCTCCCCATCCCAGGCTTTCTGGAAGCTTCCTTCACTGCCCAGTGTGAGAGGCCCCCAAGCCAGATCACCTGCCATCACAGGGGGTGGAACATCGGGGAGGGAAGCCATGCTGGGGACGGTTCAGAGATTCAACTTGGGTGGTGTCCATTCCCCCCAAAATGACCAGAGGTCACTGCATTTTAGTCTATTTAAGGCCCCCACCCTCACCCGCACCCTCGTGTGTGGCTGATCTGTTTTCCCTCCTGTTTTGGACAATTACTCAGGCATCTAAGCCTGTGCTGGGAAGGCCAGGAGGGGCCACTCTGGGGGCCGCGGGCTCTCAGAGCACACCCTGCCCATCCCCCTGACAGCCGCTGTCCCCGTGGACGATGAGCACCGGGAAGTAAAGGGCGTCCTCGTAGCAGGGCGGGCTCTCCAGGGGCTCTGTGTCCTCCCCGCGGCGCCCCAGCGGCCCCCCGCTCAGGCTGCGGAAGACGCCCGGCGTGGCCCGGCCGCCGGCTCCGAGCGAGAGGCGGCTGCGGCTGAAGGGCAGGCGGGGCCCGCTGGGCCGGGCGGGCGGCAGCGAGTTGCTGCTGACCGAGCGGCGGCAGCGCTGGCAGCCGCGGAGGTAGGCGCCCGCGCCCGCGCCCATGACCACGGCCTCCGAGTAGCTGGGCACCAGCTGCCGGTTGGAGCAGATGTGCCACTCGAGCTCGGTGAAGTCCACCGTGGCCACGCGGGAGAGCGGGGGCCCGCTGGGCACGGCCCCCGGAGGGGGCGAGCTGGCGCCGAACAGCTTCTCCACCTGGTAGTGCACGTGCGCCGTGCCGTAGGCAGCCACCACGCGCAGCGGCCAGGACAGCGTGGCGGCCGACACGAGCCAGAAGACCCAGGCGCGGGCGTACCAGGGCGGGCTGCGGGGGTCGGCGAAGACCATGAGGGACTCGCGGAAGTCCACGTCCTTCAGGTGCATGCCCTCCCGGGCCTCCAGGTAGTCGTCCAGGCCCTCGTTGGCGCTGAAGAAGCGCGCCCTCTGCGTGAGGTACGAGGCCTCGGCCTCGGCGCTGCCGAAGCTGAAGCACTTGGTGAAGCGCAGCCGCGTGGCCGCGTGCTCGGCCAGGCCCACCAGCTCCTTGGAGACGTCGCGGACGCCGTGCGCCGAGTAGTCAAACTCGCCGCGTGCCGTGCGGCTGTCCGCCCTCTCGTGGTAGACCTGCGTGGTGGTGTAGGCGTCGCCGTTGCGGTAGCGGGTGATCTGGCGCGTGCGCCGCACGTAGTGGTAGCTGGTGGCCTTCCACCAGACACAGGGCGGCGCCTGCTGCAGCCGGCGGATCAGGGCGAGCACGGTGTTGGCGTCAGTGCGCGGCGCCTGGCAGGACCGCACGTGACAGTGCCAGCACTCAGCCAGGTAGAGGAGGTAGAGGAGGGAGACGAAGGCCAGCGGGATGTATAGGTAGCCATCGGAGCAGGGGCTGGCTGGGTAGGTGGGTGGCTGGCCCCCGGCCCCTCGGGCCAAGGCTGCCTCCGGCCCTAGGACCAGCCGAGGCACGGTGGCCAGGCGACACCAGGCCACCACAGCCCCACAGGCGTGGATGAGCAGCGTGAGGAGCAGGCACTTCCAGTGTGACTCACGGCACAGGGAACCTCCCAGGGACTGTTTCAGGGGCCGCTGCTGCAGGTGGGCAGAGAGAGGGAAGGCGTGTGTCAGGACGGGCCATCAGTCATGCCTGCCACTTGGTTTAATCCCAGTGAAGAAGGTGATGCCATGAGCCCCACTTTGCAGAAGAGGAAACTGAGGCTCTGAGCGATTGAGCCATTTAGCCAGGCCTCACATGTCTGGCTAAGTCACAGTGGCACCGCACCATTCAAACTCAGGCCTCTCCGCCCTAAGCCTGTCCTTCACTGTGCTCTGCTAGTTGTCAGCCAAGGGCACCTAGGACACAACAGACTCACCTCTGCCAGAAGAGGAAAGGACCCCCCCATGTCCCCACTGGCTGTTGAGAAAAACAAGTTCTGGTCCCGGCTATGCCCTGATTTGCGGTGTGAACTTGGCCACATCCCTACCCTCTCTTGATTCCTGGTCCTGGTGGTCTGGGAGACTAGCATGCCAGGGGTCTTGGGGGGAACTGGTTCCATCACTCACTGTGTGACTTGGGCAGGTCCCTCATCCTCTCTGGACCTCAGTTTCCTCATCTGCAAACTGGGGGTGCTGTGAGGACTCAACGAGATAATATGTGTGAAGATCTCAGCACAGGGTCTGGCGTGGGAATGAATATTACTACGGTTACCCTGTGACTCCCTCTGGTCCCTTGTTCCAATAGAGATGGCAAGAGACTTTCGGGAGAGGCTTTTAAGTCAGCAAGACAGAGGGAGCGCTAGGAACGGGGGAGGTGTGAGTCTTGGGGTAGGGAGCATATGGAGGGCCGTCCTCCACTCCCCATCTGTGCTGGGGGAACGACACAGCTGCTGGGCAGCAGGGGCCACTCCCTGGCCCAGAGGGCTTGGCACACCCTCCCTGGCAGGGCTGCCAGCCTGGCCTCCTCACCCCCAAGTGCCTATGGAGAGAGAAGAGGTGGGGAGGAAGTGGAGAGAGAAGAAAGTGGAGACAGCAGAGGTGGGTTAAGGAGCCACATCTCCCACCCCAGCCCCACCAGGCCTGAGAGGCCCAAGAGGACAGGATCCACCCCAGCCCAGCCCAGGGCAGCCTGCACCCTGCACCCACCACAGGTGCCCACCGCCACACTGACCTGCGGGCCAGTCGGATGCACACTCCCACTCCCCCACGCCCCAGCACATGTTCGTCACAGACCCACCTGCGTGCAGGGCCACACTGCCTGTTCATCTAGGAGACACCAGTCTCTCACCTGTCCCCAGAGTACAAACGCCCACAACCACAGCACCATAGACAAGGACAGACAAACACACAGACCATCCACCAGGACACACACATGCACATACACGTTACACACTCACTGAAGCCCAGAGACACAGCAGACCTTCACCTGACCACAGAGCACGTCTCCTCACCCCCCACTGCAACCTGACACCACACCCCCAGGATCCACACAGGAGAGCCCCACCCACAACAGGATGCACTCACATGCACACACGCCTCTGGGAAGACCCAAGCCAAGGCACCCGACAGACCCTCATCTGCCTACAGGGCAGAGTTTCTACCCGAGGTGTAGGGAACGCACACACCCGAATTCACACACCCACACAACACACGCACAAGCAGGCTGCCTTCACCCAAACACACACAGACCCACTCTCGCTGGCCTCCAGGTACTGTCCAGGCCCTGTCACCCCAACACACCACACAGGGGCCTCACAGCGCTGCAGATCTTCCTGGCTGGGGCTGAGGAGGGGCCGTCCCAGCAGCAGAGCGGGCCCTCACCCCTCACTTGAGGGGAAGGAGAAGGGGCAGGAAGGCCGCCTCCCCTCCTCTTGCCCCTCCTCTCCAGGCCCTGCTACAGCTGCTGCATTGCAGGCACCACCCGGCACCTCATGAGCCGCTGGGGCCGGGCTGGGGGCCCGACCCCGTAGCCCTGGGGGTGGGGGCAGCATCCCCGCAGCGCTGCGGAATGGGGACGCCTGGTGGCCGGGCGCTGACGTCATAGGGCGGGCGAGGCCGGATAAGGGGGCGCCGGGGGCGGAAGTCGCCCCCCACATTCCTGCCCAGCCGCCCCACCCCTACCCCCACGCGGGCCCCTAGGCCCCGGGACCCCGGGTGGGACGCAGGCCACCCCAATGACGTCATTGGCCGCAGGGGCTCCGGGACTTCCCCCACTCAGCCCCTCTCCCAGGGGTCACCCTCCCTAGTCCCCCTCCCGCCGCCCAGGCCCGGGTCCGGCCCCACCGCACAGCGCCAGTACCTCCTCCCGCAGCTCGCTGTCCGGGATGAGCGCGGGCACCTCTCCGCCGTCGCCGCCGTCGCCGCCGCCGCCCTCGGGCATGGTGTCCTGGCTGTTTGGGCGGCCTCGGCCCGGGCCCGGGGCATGATAGGGAGAGCGCGCAGGGCTGCGGCGCGGCCCCGGGGGCGTCCGCTCGGCTCGGCGGCCACGGAGGGAGTGCGCGGAGCTCGAGCCCGAGAGCGGCGGCGGCGTCCGCGGCCGCGGTGCCCGGCGCCCCGCCCCCCGCTGACCCCGCCCCCACAGCGCCCGCGGCGCCGCCGGCAGCGCCTGGCACCGCGGCCCCCCGCCCCCGCCGCGAGAACAGGAGCCCGACTGGGCGGCCGGACTCCCGGGTTCTCCGGCGGCCGCGCTCGCGACCTTGGGCTGGTCTTGCTCCCTGGAGCCCGAGTGTCCCAGGTGAAGCCAGGAGGGTGAATCTGCAAGGTGGGTGGGCGCTCGCGGGGTCCCATATCTAAGGAGTAGGCTCAGAGCTGAGCCCGCCCAGACTCCACCCCTAAAGCCTCACTAGCTTGGGAAGAGGGCAGTTACAGCACAGAAGGCGTCATGAATCTTATTGGCTGCGCAGAGGTGCTGGGCTCCTCTTAGGGCAGGCAGGCTGGAGGCCAGGACGCCGGGGAACCCAGGCTGCGTGACCTTGGGCCGACAAGCTCCACTCCCAACCTGTTTTCCCATCTGAGGGATGGGATACAAAGGTTTTGGATTCAATTCACAAGCATTCAACATGCCGTGCAGGGGAGTGGGATCTGTCCTGCATGGGATGACCCTTCCCAGGTACACAACGCCCCAGTGTTGCTCCCTCAGGGCCCCTCAGATCTTCACACTTGGGCCAGAGGCTGGGCCTTGCCCCAAGTTGGACAGTCAGTGGGTGGAACATCAGGGGCTGCAATGCTGGATGGGTTCTTTTGTGTTGTGTGTGTGTATCTGGGCAAAGGGCAACTCAAACACCATTCAGTTAAGCACCTTTACCCATTTGAAGGAGAGGTAACTGAGAGGTAGAGAAAGGAATCGACCGGCCCAAGGTTCCATCTGTTTGTTTATCATTTATTTGTTGGACTCGGATGTTCTATGCAAGTACTGTGCTTGGCACCAGGAGGGCAAGGGTAGGAGCAGACAATGATACAGGCCTTCTCCTCATGGAACTTACATCCAGGGCAAATTGGTATACAACCAAGCTTGTGGCCTCCCCTCCTCCCCCTGCCACTCCCCCCAAGGTCAGGCCTCTGTTCCTTTTGTCCCTCTGAGAGGCAGAGCTAAACTGACTCTTAAAAGATAACTAGGCTTTGGACAAGTAGATATGAGGGCAAAGCGCTTTCCAGGGGTTGGGGGCCTGTGGGCAAAGGCACTGCGATTGAACCACGTGGGCTGAGTTTGGAAAGCAGGAAGGTCACCTGATGTAACGGGACACTAGGTAATTAAAGGCAGGTCGCAGAGGGCCTGATGGTGCTCTCTGGAAAGTGGTGGGTGAAGGTCTGTGAGAGCGAGGCCCCTGAAGACTGTCTCCAGGGAGGGTGGGTGTGATCAGAACCTGGGTGGAGACAAATGGACCCCCGGAACTGCGAGTGAGGCTTGGGAGCCTCATTTCGAGAAGACCACAGGACCCGCGATGACTCAGGAGTTTCAGCTGCAGCTTCAGAAAACGAATCAGCACACCTCCGCTCCCAAATCAGCAGGACCATGGGAGAGTCGATGGGACAGGCCTTGCCCACCTATACCACCCAATCTCTGGGACTTCGAATCTTCTGGGCCTTAGTTTTTCAATATGCGCGCGAGCGCGGAGGAACGTGTGGATCGAGACCCCAGGCCCCCGCAGCAGCAAGGCGTCTCCAGGACCGAGGCAGAGGCAGAGGCAGGAGCGCGTTTTCAGCACCGGACGACGGACAGCACCGCGCGGAGAGGAGGAGTGGGAAGGGGGAGGAGGAGGAGTCAGCATCCTGGGGCGTGCCCCGCCCTGCCGGGCCTCCCACCAGGACCGGGCTGCCGGGCTCAGCTCCAGGATGGGAAAAGTGTTGGGGACACGAGAGGAAAGCGAGCGCAGAGAGGGGGCGGCAGGGCCCCGAGGGCAGGGCTTGGTCAGAGCTCGACCGCCCCATTCGCTCCCGGAGCACATCCCACGAGCGAAGCTTCACCCCGGGACTCCCGCCGCAGGCCTCCTCGTGCGTCTCCTGCTGTAGTCGTGGCAGGGTGCGCCAAGTGCCCCATCGCGCAGGCGCGGAAATAATTCTCAACACCCTCCGGCCTTACCCCATCTATTGGCTGCTCCCACCGCGAACTAGCAAGCCCCTTATCCAATCCAAGACCGCCTCGAGTCGTTCCGCCTATCCCTCACCCGGATGTTGACTGCAGCCGAATCCGCTTTGGCGAGGGCGCGTCAGTAACCAATGGGGAGAGGAGAGGGGCGAGCCTGGGCCACCGAAGAGCCAATGGCAGCGGCGGAGGATGACGCTGTGGACATGGCGGCTGCGGTCCACCGGCCAGGGGACGTGTCTGGCTGCCGAGTAACTTCAGTGGGTGCCCCGGGAGCGGAGCCACTTCCTTATTAGTATTCGTACGCACCAGGCGGCGCAGCGGGCCCTCGGGGAGAGCGAGCGTCGCAGCCATGGCTTATCACTCGGCCTACGGCGCCCACGGTGCGTGGGGTGCGGGCCGGGCGGAGCGCGGCTGGGCCCTCCGGAGAGTCGGCGGCGCGGCCCGGACTTCGCTCTCTCGGCCCAGTCCGGAGGTCGGGCGGTGATGGTGCAGCCAGGATCCCCATGCCGGAGCCGGGCACGAACGGGGTCCATCTCCAGAACTTCCTTTTTCCGTCAGACCCTGGTGGGGCCCCTGACCACTGTCCAGGGCCTCCGGGTAGCCAGCTGTCGCCTTTCTCATCTTTGCTCATGCAAGGGTGCCCCCCCACCCCCAATTATCTTCTCCGCTTGGCAAACTTGTACTCACTCTCCTCAGCTCAGTTCGGAGATCAATTCCCTTGAGAGGCCCCCAGAAACCCCAGGTGGGCAACCAGGTCTAGGCTCTGCCTTAGCTCTTCCTTTGCCTACACTTACCAAAGGATTTCTCGCAAAGATCCCTCATCAAGGTTCTTTCTGAATTAGCTATCCTTCACCCAGCCTGGGTTTCCCTGATTGTTTGATGTCCCGGCTGCGCAGCTAGGGAAAGGGCTGTGGTTTGGTATTCCTGTATGGTGTGCTTGGTATCCTGTCACCTACTCTGCTACTTCCAAACCCGCAGGCTCCAAGCACAGGGCCCGGGCAGCTCCGGACCCCACTCCCCTCTTCGATGACACAAGCGGTGGTTATTCCAGCCAGCCCGGGGGATACCCAGCCCCAGGAGCAGATGTGGCCTTCAATGTCAACCACTTGCTTGGGGACCCAATGGCCAATGTGGCTATGGCCTATGGCAGCTCCATCGCATCCCATGGGAAGGACATGGTGCACAAGGAGGTGTGGCTTGCCCCCAGGGCAAGGGTGGCAGAATTCTTGGCTAGGGCTGGGTCATCATGGGATTCCACCCAACTCCTCAGGGAAGGAGCACACAGAGGAGCACCCTGAGGCTCCGAGTGCGGCTTGCCCACAGCCTCCTCTCTCCCCTCCCAGCTGCACCGTTTTGTGTCTGTGAATAAACTCAAGTATTTTTTTGCTGTGGACACAGCCTATGTGGCCAAGAAGCTAGGGCTCCTGGTCTTCCCCTACACACACCAGGTGAGCTTCCTACCAGTTGAGCTGGGAGGCCTCCCTCATCCTGTTCCAGAGTCTGGCTTCCAGACCTCAAACCCCTTCTCTCCTATTTTTTCATCTTCTCCTGACCTGGCCCCTGCTGCCACTGCCAGAACTGGGAAGTGCAGTACAGCCATGATGTGCCTCTGCCTCCTCGGCAAGACCTCAACGCCCCTGACCTCTATATCCCCAGTGAGTCTCTGACTTGGGCTGGAGGACGTGGGGGGACTTGTGCCTTGAGGGATGAATGGGAAGAGAGAGGCTCAATTATTCAGCATCTGCTCTGGGTGCTTTTTGTGTGTGGCAGTTAGCTCCTAGCCACCAGTTAGCTCTTGCGGGGTGACCAGTAAGGATCTTCCTGAATGTGCCTTTGGTGTCCCCAGGACACCCTTTTGACACCTTCCTGCCTCTTGACTTGGACCATATCCTTTCCCAGCCAGGAGCCCTGGATTTAGACTTGACTCTGCAACTTCCAGCTGTGGGACTTTACGCTGGTTGCTTGCACTCTTTAGTAAAGCAGGAATAATAACTGCCCCTACCTCAAAGGGTTGTTGTAGAGATTTAGTGAGGTGATGTTTGCTTAGCATAGCACCTGCCACATGGCAAGCATGTAGGAAACATTAGCTGTTATTATCATTATCACTTGTCTTCCAAGGCTTACTCCATCATCCCCTCCTCCAGGAAGCCTTTCCTAACCCCCTGAGCAAGTGTTGGCTGCTTTCTGGATTCCCACACTGCCTGTTCACATGGGCTGTGGCTGGCACGCACTGCAGCCGACTGCTCTCTCCTGTCGGCTGTGCAGGGCAAGGCCCATAGTGGGTACTTAGGAGGGGCTTAGTGTGTCAGGGACCAGCTCTCAGAGGAGCTCCAGTGAAGGCAGCTATCCCAGACATCCTGGCAGGACAAAGTTTCTTCCATTCTTCATCCCATGTGTCCCTTGTAGCCACTGTGTAAGGCTGGTATTGGCATCCCCATTTTACATTTTTTTTTTTTTTTTTTTGAGACAGAGTCTCACTCTGTTGCCCTGGCTAGAGTGCTGTGGCATCAGCCTAGCTCACAGCAACCTCAAACTCCTGGGCTCAAGCAATCCTTCTGCCTCAGCCTCCCGAGTAGCTGGGACTACAGGCATGTGCCACCATGCCCAGCTAATTTTTTCTATATATTTTTATTTTTTTATCTTTTTTTGAGACAGACTCTCACTCTGTTACCCAGGCTAGAGTGAGTGCCGTGGCATCAGCCTAGCTCACAGCAACCTCAAACTCCTGGGCTCAAGCAATCCTTCTGCCTCAGCCTCCCAGGTAGCTGGGACTACAGGCATGCGCCACCATGGTCGGCTAATTTTTTCTATATATTTTTAGGTGGCTAATTAATTTTTCTGTTTTTAGTAGAGATGGGTCTCGCTCTTGCTCAGGCTGGTTTTGAACTCCTGACCTTGAGCGATCCACCCACCTCGGCCTCCCAGAGTGCTAGGATTACAGGCGTGAGACACCGCGCCCGGCCCCCATTTTAAATGGCGAAGCCAAGGCTCAGAGGGGACTTGCGGATCTTTGAGGCCACACAGCTTATAGGTGGTAGAGGTGGTTTCCTAACTCTGGACACTTTGCCCTCTGGTGGTCACAGGTCACATCAGTTCTAGTGCTTCAAGGTGGGAAGAGGCCAGGACTGAGTTAAAACTGCTGCTAAAGCCTGGCTCCCACTGGCCCTGGGCTTTTGTGAAAACAGCTCAAAGTTAGACTTGGAATTCTCTGCACCATCAAGGTAGCCAGAGCTGTAGCCAGTGCCAATGGCCAGACTTAGAATTGCTGGCTGAGGTGAGGTCATCTCCATGGCCTCGGACACTAGGCACAGCCTGGGTTGTCCACTGAACCTGCATTTTGGTCCTGCAGTCTTACCAGGATCAGTTTAGTCCCTGAGTGAGATGAGCAGTGGCCTTGGCCTGTGATGTAGTTTCTGAGACACAGCGGAAAACTGGTGAGCTTCCTAGCACAGGGGTAGGGAAGGAGGTGGTTTGTGGTCCTGGGAGAATGGTCAGGTGACGTTTACACAGGGGAGAGGGCTGATCAGAGAAAGACACCCCAGGCAGGGCATTGGGGAGCTGAATGTGGAGGTCAGGCTGTGTTGGGACATGCAGGGGAGGTGTATGGGGAGAAGTTGGGGGTGGTAGTGGCCTTGGATGCCCAGTGAGGGCTGTGGATGAGGAAGTCGGTCTGATGGTGTCTCTTTGGCCCTTGGCAGCAATGGCCTTCATCACCTACGTGCTGCTGGCTGGGATGGCACTGGGCATTCAGAAAAGGTTGGTGCCAACCCCCTCTACTTCCCTCCCCGCTTCTCTCCCCCCACCCTGGCTCTTCTCCCCACCTCCCCAGGGGGCCTGTGCCAGGTCCCCTGCTGCCCCCAGTCTCTCACCGTCACCCCTGCCACGGCATGGCTGGCTCTGAACTGCCCCCGCCCCGGCACAGGTTCTCCCCCGAGGTGCTGGGCCTGTGTGCGAGCACAGCACTGGTGTGGGTGGTGATGGAAGTGTTGGCCCTACTCCTGGGCCTCTACCTGGCCACCGTGCGCAGTGACCTGAGCACCTTCCACCTGCTGGCCTACAGCGGCTACAAATATGTGGGGTGAGCACCTGTGGGCTGGGGAGAGGTGGCCTGGGGAGGAGCCTGGGGCCTTGGGTCTGGACCTACGTAGCTATAGCCTTGAGCTGTGACCCCCTAGAACCATGACTCTGGACGTGTCTCAGCACCCCGCGGCCTCTAGCCCTGCTCTGTTAGAGGAACCAGCAGTCTCCTGAGGACCTGGGTGCCATGCAGGAGGTTAGGGCCATGTTGAGAGCCACCCTGGGAACACGGGGGAGATCTGGATCTTAGATCCAGGTCCTGGGGCTGAGGCCTGGGCCTTCCAGATCCTTTTTGGGTCTGGGTCCCTGTGGGGACAGATTGGGAGTTGGGTCTCGCTGGGGTCTGGGTCCTGGTGGGCAGGGCCAATCTCAGGCCTGGATCCTGAGGGATCACTAATCCCCTCCTCCCCATGCCCTCCTGCCTCCAGAATGATCCTGAGCGTGCTCACAGGGCTGCTGTTTGGCAGCAATGGCTACTACGTGGTGCTGGCCTGGACTTCTTCTGCGCTCATGTACTTCATCGTGAGTCTGGGGCTGCCCCTCCTGTCCCTGCACCTGGAGGCAGAGCTGGGACCAATCTCCCTCTCCTGGCCCAGCTTCAGCTCTCCTTTCTTCCAGGTACGCTCTCTGCGGACGGCAGCCGTGGGCCCTGACGGCATGGGCAGCTCAGTCCCCCGGCAGCGTCTCCAGCTCTACCTGACTCTGGGGGCTGCAGCCTTCCAGCCTCTCATCATATACTGGCTGACCTTCCACCTGGTCCGGTGACTCCTGGCCCCAGATGGCACCGATTTTTCCATACATTGAAGATTTGATTTCCTTGACTTTGTCTGACCCTTGTTCCTGGGGCCTGGGGAGAGGTGCAGACACCTCTGAGGCTTTGCATCGCCCAGGGGACAGACTTGGGGCTGTCTAGAAAGAGCGTGGATGCAGGGACGGCTTCTTGAGTTGGTGACCTTGACACTGCCTTGGAAGGCAGATGGAAGGCCTTCAGCAGGCACAGCCAGGAAAGTGAGGTTGGGAGGGGCAGCTGCCTCTGGTCAATTTGGGAGGGGCCCCCGAGGGCCTGTGGCTGGTGGGGTCAGACTAGCTAAGGACTAGTCCTGTGCTAAGGACTTTGCTCAGGCCTGTACCCTATACAGCTCATCTCTTTTTCAACCTTTTCAGGAGCAGAACTGGGGCCCATGTGTTTGCAGTAGTTTATTCATATTTTGTCACAAATGGCCGGGGAGGGGGTGCCGGACTCCTCCAGGCGACATAGAAAATAGGTCCAAGAGACAGGGTGGGCTGAGGCTGGGGTGAGTGGAGACGGGGGCTGGAGAAAGAGCCTGGGGGAGGGAAGAGGGCAGACTAGGGGTGGGGTGGCCCCCTGCTGAGCCTGCTCATTCTGGGTGTGGGTGCCCGGTGCCCCCCACCTGCAGCGGGGGCCTCAGGGTGGGGATGGAGGGGGGTGGCCCAGAATTTCCAGGGTCAAGCTCCAGCCCATGGCAGGGCCCAAGTTTCCCCCGAAATGGACAAGGCCAGAAGTCCCGCCCTTCCACGACTGACTGCCATGCCGGTGGGCTGGCAGAGGAGCCCCTGCCCCTATTTAGAGCTCTGCTCAGCCCTGGTCCAAGGGGGAGGGCCCTGAAGGCGGGGGTGGGGGGTCCCCGCAGCAGCAGTTTGGGGATTGGAGAGGCTGGGGGCACCAGTGCCCCCTCCTTCCCCAGGACTGAGGCCTCTGCGGCCAAGGGGCAGGGCTGGGGTGCACAGGCGTCCGGTCCGTTCTGGGCTCGCTCCCTGGCCGGCTTCCCCTTTAGAAACTCACCAACGTATAAACCATACTGTGGGAAGACGACACTGTGAGCCAAGTCCCAAGCAAACCCAGCCGGTGCCCGCCCACCCAGTCACAGCCTGGGCTGCCCTCAGTCCTCAAGGGCAAAGGGCAGGAACGAGGGATTGGAAACATGACACTTGTCCCTTCCCTGAGTTCTGACTGCAGTGGGTGGGGCCTCACCTGTACAGGTAATAGAAGAAGGAGAGCAGGTAGAAGGCGAGTTTGCACCAGGACTCCTTCTGGCAGTAGTTGAGGATGTCAGCATTCATGATGGAGACCGCATCATACATGACCTCAGAGCCATCCGCAGGACGGTGGAAGTACCTGGGCAGAGAGGGCTCTGAGCGCCCACTGCCAGGGCTCCCACCCCAGCGTGTCCTGCTCCCCGCCGTGGCCTCCCAAGGCGGCCGCTGCCCTCACCTCCAGAGATGGTAGAAGAGGAGGGGGATATTGAGGCCCAGGGTCACCCACTCTGCTGCACACAGAAACATCAGACAGAAGAGGCCGTGGATGGAGTATTCTGGGACCACCAGCTGGAGGAGTGAGGACGAGAGGTCAGTGGCCTGGTGCCAAGACAGACCCAAGCTTCAAGGGCACAGAGGGGCGCTGGGGTTTGGGAGGTGCCTGCCCACCATGACCTCTGGGGACTAAAAGGCCTCTGGCCTCCCACTCCCTCCAGATGGCTGAGTGGATCAAACAGGCCAAGAGAGGAGGAAGGCCTGGCTCTGGGCCACAGGGAGTGGGGGCAGCGTGCCTGCTCCCAGCTCGGACACTGACCTTCCGCAGGAGGCAGCAGATGCGTTCGATGTTTTTTAAACGCTCGCGCTGTAGGAGAAGGAAAAGGCCGCGATGGGGGAGGCGCAGGAGCGGGCACTGGGGTGCCCCCCTCCGCCCTGCATGTGGCCGCCAGGGGGCGCCAGAGGAGTCTGTGCTGCAGGGAAGCAGCCGCGCCGTCCCCATGGCGACCGTCACCATGGAGGGGCCTTCACCCGCGTCTCCACGACAACGGCCCAGAGCCTGGCAACGACTGCCCCGCGAGGAGGAACTGGAGCCCTGAGCCCGCGCCAGGTGTTTGCTGGGGGCGGGGACAGAAAGGAAGGGGCACGGCCACCGCCCCCCGCACCGCGCTCCCCTTCCCATGCGCCCCCGCTCCCGCCCCCCAGATGGAAAGACAGACGGACGGACGAACACACCTCGGCGCAGCACATGTATCACTTACTGCCCGGGCTGGGTTCCCCTGGTCGATGGGGTTCTTGAAGTCGGTCCGCAGCTCGTCAAAGGCTATGATCTGGGGGAAGGGCGTGTGCCCGTCAGGGTTGGGGTAGCAGCTGTGGCCTCCGCGACCTGTCCTTCCGTAGGACAGGAATTTATACAAGGGGTCCAAGCCAGATGGGGCATGTTGCAAAGGTGGAGAAACTGAGGCCCAAGGAGGGGCAGGGCCTGGTCACACAACAGACTAGAATAGAACCCTAGCGTCCTGATTCTAAAGCAGGCCCATGTCCAGAGCACACCCTTCCAAAGCATGGGAAGCCCAGGCCGCCTCGGCCCTGTGCAGAGCACTGGGATGCAGCCAGCCCCTGCCTGGGAGGCACTTGGGCTTGGGGGGAGGAGAACTCCGAGCTACATTCCAGGTGATCAGGACTGGGGGTACAGGGAGGACCCGGGGTGGGCGCCGAGCCCCGTATGCGGGGCGATGGGGCTCAGGCTCGATTCCGAGTAGGCATTTGTCTAGTGAACAATGGAGAAGAGCAGTCCAAGCAGCAGAAACAGCAGCTACAGAGGCACAGGGGGTTGAAAGAACAAAGAACATTCAGGAAGCTGTGGGGTTCCTGGGGCTAGAGTGAGTGAGATTGCGGGAAGAAAGGAGGGAAGGTGAGAGATGGTGGAGCGGTCAGCAGAGCTAGACACGGGTGCCCTGTGAGGCCAGCTCAGGAGTTTGGACTTCAACACAAAAATAATGGGGAGCCACTGAGGGCAGAAAGCAGCAGAGTGGGGCGGTCAGGCTGATGTCTTAGGACTGGCAGGGCAGGAGGTAGGAGCCGGCTACCAGTCCTGGCCAAGACATCCACAGTGCTTCCGCTCCGCCTGCAGGCCTTCTGTTTATTAACTCATTTAATGCTTGAGACAACCTAATGACATAGGCACTTGTACTATTTTCATTTCTGTTTTGCAGATGAGGAAGCTGAGACAGAGAGGTTAAGTGATTTGCCCAAGGCCACACAGCTAGTTAGTGGTTAGCCAGGATTCTCACCCAGTCTGACTCCAGGTTAAAATTCCTAACCACTTTGTCCTAGACCAGTGGGGCCTGCTGGAGTGTCAGGGGAGGGTGCGGGTGGTCTGAGCGGGAAGAACGGCGGTGGAGATGAAGCGGCGCGGCTGGATCCTAGAGCTCTCTAGGAGCCGGACTCCAGAGCGCTCCAACAGAGGTGAGGTGAAGGCAGAAGGGCCTTTGGGTGTTGGGATGTCTGGCGGATGGCAGTGTCCTCACAGGTGGGGGACAGTCGAGGGGAGCAGGTGTTTGAGGGGATGATGGGACGAATCTGGGGGAGCTAGCAGGTGACTTGGGGGAGGTGGGCTGGCAGAGGGGCCTGCTAGCATCCCCCCCTCAGCTCCAGCCCTAGGATGAGGCAGCAGGCCCACCACCCCCAAGCATCCCAGACCCCAGACAGCTCAGAGGGAAAGAACATGGGCTTCCTGGAGGGAGCTGGGACCATCTGGAACCCCCCCCCGGCTCGCCATTGACTCTGGGCAGCAGCCCGCCTGACAGGCACAGCAACAGGGTCCAGCAGGGAGAGGAAGGGTGCCGTCTGTCTGCCCCAGAGCTGGCACCACCAGCAGGCGGCGGGTGTTGCGCCTCCCACCCCCCAGGCTGCCTGGCGCTGAGTCAGCCCCCTGGAACAAACAATCCCCCACGGTGACAGCTGACACGCGTCACTCACCACCAGGGTTGCCTAGCAACCATTGGGGCCTGGGCTCCGGGTCTGGAGTGGGATCTGGGGTCCTGCCCTCGAAGATTCTAGTTCTTATCAGTTTTGGATTGAGGACCACACCTCCTGTCCCCTAGGAGGCCTCACTCTGGGCACTGTACCAATGAGGAGACAGACTGAGGACAAATGACTTGCTCAGATCACCTAGCTAAATGGCTGTGCAAACATAGGGCCTCACGCATAGTAGGTGTCGATAAATATCTGCTGAATGGACAAAAGCCTTACTCAGAGTTTGGGCCTTTTCCCCCAGCCTGGGCGCTCCACAAGGGCAAAGTCTGAGTCTTACTCATCCTTGACTCCCTCAAAGCCACCCAGCGCCTGGTCCTCAAGAAGCATCAGTGCGAGTGCGCTGGGTGGAACACTGCTCTGAGAACCCCCTGAGGTCAAGGACCCCCACAGGGGATGTGGGAGGCCCCCAGTCAGGGAGCTGGTTAGCTGTTTCCCAGGCTGTGGCCCTCAATTCCCTCTAGTCCTTAGAACCCTAGCCCTCCTGTCCGTACGCCCCAGATTGTCCAAAGCCCTGGGGATGAGACAGGAGGCTTGGAGAGATTAAGATGGGCCCAGGGCATGGAGGGAGGGTAAGAGAAACAGAGTGGGGGGAAGGGAGGAAGAAAAAGCAACTGAGAGGCCCAGAGAGAGAAAGACAGAGGAGCAAGGCCAGGGTGTGACAGGGCTGGAGCTGTGGGGTGTGTGGGGTGCCTGTGGGGCTCACTGCTCATGTAGTAGGGGTGCAGTGAGAGTGTATGACTCCTGATGTCCAAGAGACAGGCAAAGGGAGTGAGGGAGAACCATGGAGCCGGCAGCAGGTCCCAGGAAGAGAAAGAGAGGAAATGAGAAGACCAGGAAAGAGGCAGGTGAGGCGCTGGGAGGAAGCTGGGATGGGAGAATGGGAGAGAGACTAGAGAGGGTAAGAGGACCCCCCAAAGGGGGCAACGGCCAGGGAGGTGTGAGCCAGCTGGGGCTGAGCTGGGCAGGCTGCTAGAGACAGAGGCCTGGAGGGCAGCGGGTGGGAGGAGGAGGGAGGGCAGCAAAGGGAGGCCAGGGCCCCCAGTAATGAACTGGAGGCTGGTTGATAGCTCTGTAGTGAGGGAAAGGGAGCCAGGCAGAGGAGGCCCTTGAGAAAGGGAAGCCTCTGGGGAAGCGATTTGATCTGATGTGGAGAAAAACGGACATTTGAAGAGGCAGGTGTGAGGCTGGGGCAGGTTGGGAGACAGACCAAGGGGGATGCCAAACAAAAGGGAAAGTGCAGCCAGAATAGGAGGGAAGCTGGAAAGTCGGGAGCAAACCTGGGGGGCTGGAAGCCAGGGCAAGAGGGGCAGGGAGGCAAGGTGAGCCAGTGTGGGGGGGTAGGTCTCTGGGGGCTGCTTGATCAGGGAGGGGGCTGGGAAGGGAAAGGGTTAATGGGCTCTGAGATACGTGGGTCCTGTAAACAGATGCAGTTGCCATAGCAACCGGCTCCATCTCAGGGCTGGAAAAACCCACAAAGGTGGGGGGGCAGCAGACAGACAAACTGCCCCACAGACAAACGGGGGCGGCTGGATGGGGGGGGCACTTAGAAGGTAAAGAAACAAAAATTCTAGCATTTGCCCCCTACCCCAGGCTGGATGGGGCAGAGGAGGGGGGTCGGGGCCGACTGACACACACACAGGCAGGCGGGGGCGGCGGAGGAAGGGGGAGCCCGGGAAGGAAGCCGACCATGGTGGGTGCTAATGGGGCGAACAGAAGCCGACCACGGAGGATAGCGGAGCGGAGGCTCCAAGTTTCCCCGGGCGCTGAGCCCCCCGCCCCAGTCCCCTCCCGCTCCGTACGCCCCCTGCCCCCGCCCCCAGCCCTAGCCCCAGCCCCAGCCCGGCCTTACGTGCCAGATGACAAAGAAGATGAGGGAGGCGCACAGCACCAGGGTAAGCATGTAGCAGAACGCGGCGAAGGTGAACGCCATGGCCCCGGCGCCGGACGGCGGCCCGGGGGGCGCCAGCGCGGGGCCCGGGCGCAAGGAGACGCCCCCCGGCCCGCGCTTAGGGCCGGCCGGGCATGGCCCGCGGGGCTCGCGGGAAGCGGGCGGCGCGGCCGGGACCGGGGCCGCGGGGTCGTGGGGGGCGCGGGGCGCGGGCCGGTGGGCTCGGGGGGCGCGTCCGCTGCCGGCTGCCCGGGCCGCGATCGCTCATCCTGCGATCCCTCGCCCGCGGCTCCCTCGCTCTCCAGCCCGCGAAGCCGGCGGGGCGGAGCCGGGGGCGGGGCCGCCGTGCGAGCGGCCTCGGGCGGGGCCGGGTCTCCGCGCGCCCCTCCGCCCGCCGCCCCGCGAGCCCGTGGCCACGCACCCTCGGGACACGCTGACACGGCCGCGCGCCCCTGGCACCCCTGCCCCCACTCCGCCGCACACAACCCCCCGCTGCCGCACTCGGCCACGCGGACAGGCACACGCCCCCACCCTCACACACCGCGTCGCCCTCCCCACAACGGCCCGCACTACGAGGCCTTAAGTGGGAAGCACTTGTCACTGTCACTGTCCCGAGAGGCAGAAACTCCTGGCCGGAAGCCGGAGCGAAGCAGGGAGAGGAGACTGAACCGGGGGTCTGGAGGGTGCGGGCCAGGCGCGCCGGGCTGCGACTCCACATCTCGGCCGTGTGCCTGCGTGGGTGTTGGCAGCGGCTCACCAGGTACTCGCTGATGGCCGCCTGCGTTGCTCCCTGACAGAACGGTGCTGGGCCCTTGGGGACAGACCATAGAAGCACAAGCAGGCAGCTCTCCTAGCCCCAGGAAATGGGTCAAGGGCTTTTGCCAGCGACCCCAGGACACAGCCCAAGCCAGGACCCAGGGTGTCGCGTCAAGCCCTGGGCCCCCTTTCCACCCTGCGCTCCAAGGCTGGGCTCAGCCCACAGACCACGCTCAGCCACCACAACTTCCTTGCAAAAACCCTCGGCTTACCCGAGGGCCAGTGGAAATTTATTTTTATTTTGTCCTTTTCCATCTTTTCCCCAAGTGGCTTTTCCTTGCAAAATGCCTGACATGACACCAGAGGGGAACCTGGGAGTGGAGGATGCCCCAAGGGGCAGCCCAGGGACTTAAATACAAGCTGGAGGGCAGGGCACTGGTGGGACAGGCAAGAGACAGCACAAGGGACATGGCTTCTTAGGTAGAGACCAAAAATTTGTTTTTCTGCAGGAAGCAGCTGTGCCAGAGGGCAGGGGACTAGGGGGTAAGCAGAGGTCCCCCAACCCTGGTTGAACCCACATTCCCCAGAGAAGTAGTGGCAGGGGCTGAGGATCTGCCCTACTAGGCTCCAAGGGCTGGAAAGGGAGAATAAGCCAGACGTGCTGCCTCGGGGAAGGGAGGAGGTGTTGGCAGAATGAGGGTTAAGGCTGGTGCCCAGCCTCGGGCACGGTGGGCCTTCCGCCTCTGCCTGCCATGGGGACAAAGGGGCACGGTGGGTAGGCAGTGCATGGGCCTGGCTCTGGCAGGGCAGGGGGCGGCAGGAGCAGGCTCCCTCTGGGCTCAAGACACAGGCCCAGCAAGGCTGCCGCCCACCTGCCCTCATGTGCTCAGACCCCACCGCAGCTGGACGGCTGGAGCTGGGAGTGTGGGAGGGGAGGCAGTGGGAAGAGGAAATGGTGGGCTGCTGAGCCCCTGTGGCCCACACACCTGTCCTGAGGTCCGGCCCAGGACCCTGGATCCCAGGTCCTGGATCCCCTGGCCTCACTCCTGGCCCCGGCCACCGACTGCAGCCAGGGGCAGCAGAGGGCAGGGAGGCCCTCAGCTTCAAGGGAAGGAGGGAGAGAAGGAAGAAGGGCAAGGAGAGAAACCCAGTGCAGCATACATGGGGGGCAGGAGGGAACAGAGGGCCCTTGTTCCAAAGAAAAATGTGTGGTGGGTCGTCTTTTAAAGTTACCTAGAGGCAGCAGCATAGCAAGCCCCACCCCAGCCGCAGGTCCTGGGTGTCTTCCCTGGGGGGCCTGACAGAATCAGGGCTCAGGGCAGCAGGCAGATGGGCCAGAGGAAGATGGGGAGCCCAGGACACCCCAAAGCCACAGACTCAAATGCCCCAGGAGAGGGAGTGGGAAGCACCTCCTGCCCCCTCCAGGGGCATCATCTGGAGAAGATGCCCCCTCCTGTCCCATTCCACGTGCCCCTTCTAGCAACAGCCACCACCAGCTGGCTTTACAGGGGTGCTGTCAATCTTGAGGTTGGGCCGTTCACCCCCTGAGGCTGCCCCGGGCCCCATCCGCTTTTTGATCTCAGCAGCCATAGTCATAAACGCCTGCTCGACATTGGTGGCGTTCTTGGCACTTGTCTCCAGGAAGGGGATGCCGAGAGAGTCTGCGAACTCCTGACAAGGGAAGAGGAGAGAAGAAGAGGGGAGAGAAATGTGAGGGGCAGCAGGCCCCAGGCCCCAAGCCCCCTGGGCACCCTGGCCCAGGCCCCGCTCACCTTGGCCGTGGTGTTGTCCACCACCTTCTTGGTGGTGAGGTCACTCTTGTTGCCCACCAGGAGCTTATTGACGTTCTCGCTGGCGTAGCGGTCGATCTCCTGCAGCCACTGCTTCACGTTGGCGTAGGACTCCTAGAGGGGGCCAGGGTCAAAAGTTATTTTCTTCCTAACTCCCACCTCTACCCAAGGCCTGAAAAACAGGGTCTTCTGAGGGGAAGTGAGCTGCCTGGGGCCTGAGACGGGCAGGGTTCAGCGGTGTGGAGGAAACCATCTCCTCCAGGCCTAGCCCTCCTTCCTGACCTCCTCCGTCTGGACCCCAAAAGCCAGGCCCAGCACAGCCCCAGCCGCCTGCCAGCAGCCCCAACACTTCCGCAGCGGCCCAGGCCTAAGGGCCAGCCAGCTCTGCTTCCCGCAGCTCTCTCTCCCTGAGCCACCTACAGGCTTAACCACACACGGGGAACAATGACATCAGAAGGGCCAAAGGAGGACAGGAACAGAGAGTAATGGGTCCACAAGAATCTCAAAGTTCCCACAGGGGCCTTAAAATTCCTTTAAGGTTTGAAGCCTTGGAACCCAGTGGGAGGTAGAGAGTCCTTTCCAAGGCCTTGGCCTATGAGGGAGACAGGTCTCCTGGGAACAGAGCCTATGTTCACTCTACTTTTGGCACCAACAGTCTGATCACTCGGCCCCACTTCCCCCCACCCCCAGACGAGTGACAGAACTTTTAGGAAAGTACTGAAGCTAGAGCCATTTTCCATTCTCAGCAGCCCGGTGATACCATACTAGGCTCAAACTTAGACCTCTTGCCCTGTCCCAAGCTAGGCCCTTTGCTGGGCGCTGGGGACAAAGAAGGGAATCATGCCTGGGTCCTGCCCTAAGGCATTCAGGGGACACTGGAGGAACCAAGCAGGACACATATGGCAAGACAGGATAGAAAGTGGAGGCTGAGGAGCCCCAGGACCATCTCTGCCCCGAGGGACTACAGCTGACCTAAGCCTGCCAGCAGGAACTGGCCTTGTGCAGGACAAGTGCCAGGTCACAGGAGGGGAGTGGGAAGAAGTGGCACGTTGCTGGGAAGAAGTGGCACGTTGCTGGGCGGCAGGCCCTCAGGGAGGGCGAGGGAGCAGGTGGGCCAGAGCACACAGGCTCTTAGCCCGGCAGGAAGCAGCTGTGCCAGAGGCTAGGGGGCTAGGATCCTCGGTGGGACAGAGGTTTTCTTAGGCAGGAAGCAGCAGGGTCACACCTATGGTCTGAAAAGATAGTCCTAGCAGGAGCGTGGAGACCAGGTCAGACCAGCAAGATGGGGACCAAGTGGGAGGTGACAGGAATAATCAAGGGAAGAGAGGATGTGTCCTCAGCCAGGGAAGCACACGGGACCTAGCGCCAGACCATCCTGGGCTCAGACCTTGCTCAGCCATTTACTGTGTGTCACCTCAGGCATGTCACCTGACCTCTCCGAGCCTCAGTTTCCTCATTTCTAAAAGCACTACCTCCTGGCAGGGCTGCTGAGAGCATGAGAGAGTGAATGCAGGCCTGTCTCGTAACAGGTGCTTAATTAGCAAGAGCAGCTATTATCCTCATCACTGCTATTATCATGAGGGGACAGACTTGAGAGATGACGGGGAGAGAACAGAACCTTGAGACTGACTGGATGGGGGAGGAAGAGTTTTCTCGTCAGGCCGACAGGGACCCTGCTAAAAAGATGGCGGTGCAGGCGCCAGTTTGGGGAGAGATGGTGAGGCCAGCGCTGGACATCTGAGAGCTGTAGACGGTCTGGAGCCTGGGAGAGGCTGCCTGAGGATGGGAAAGGGCCAGGAGCCCAGGGTCCCAACGCTGGCTTTGCCCTTCCTGACTGAGACGAGGGGCGAGTTACTGAACAGCTTCTTCATCTGGAGAACACGGAGCCCACCATTTAGTTCACTGGGTAAGACCGCCAGAGTGAGAATTAAAGCAGACACAATGTACCAGCACAGACACGGACATAGGGAGTCAGTCCACAGTGACAGCTGTTTGGACGCTGGAATCACGGAACATGAGACAGAAGCCAAAGCATGAAAGTGACCAGAACCGTGCAAGGGGAGTAAGGAAGACACCTGGGGCAGAGTCAGAAGGCACAAAATAAGGGGCTGTGGGGGGCAGTACAAGATGAACCTGCGAAAGGACATTGCCAAGACAGAATCGAAGGCAGGAGGTTGGGAGCTGGGGATAGTAAACTTTTCAAGGAGAGAAAAGAGAATGGAGTTAAAAGCCACAAGAGGTCACTTAGGGCAAGAGCTGAAATGAGGTCACTGGATTGGCAGTCAGGAGGGCGCTGGTGACCTCTGTCTGGGTGGCGCACAGCTCACCCCCAGCCTGTGCAGAGCTGAGGGCTGGAGGCATTGTGAGCTAGAGCCCAGCCGCCCCTCAGACAGGGGCTCCTCCCGGCACAGGGCTGATGTAAGGTTCTCCACGTCCCCAGAGCCTAGCCCTGGTTAAGCAACAAGGTTTGGTAGAAAAAAACAAAGCAGGTAGAAGCAGTAGACTGGGTTTTCTGCCTCCACCACTGAACTAGCTAGAGGACCCCCAGCAAGTCACCTCACCATCCTGAACCCAGTTCCTCATCCGTGAGATAGGGACATAACACAGGCCTCTTAGGAGCATCAAAAGGCAACTTGAAGGCTGTGACAGGTTCTATAAACTTTAAGGTTTGATGGGAGCATTTCTGGCTGTTGCTGTCACCACTGCTGCCAGTGACATGAGACTAAAGCTGCTGCGGGAGACATAGGGCTGCTAGACCTCTGCTTATGCTGGGCCCAGCGCTCAGGGCTCCCTCCCTTCCTTGTCGAAGGCCCTCTAATTGTTCCCCCTAGTGTCTTCACACAGGAAGCCACGGCCCAGCACAGCAGCCAACCAGCTGACTAAATCCCCACAACACACAGGTACCCAGCACAGCAGCCAACCAGCTGACTAAACCCCCACAACACACAGGTACCCGGAAGGTTGACAATAAGGTGACAAGGCTGGCGGGGAGGTGTGAGGCCTGATTCTGCCAAGATCCTTAGCAGGACCTTGAAGGATCCATTTCTGTGTGTTTCTCTCCCTGTGAGATAAGGCCAAACAGCCTCCTTTCCAGGAAGCGTCAGAAAAGAGAAGGCCTCAGGCTGAGGAGGCAAAGCTGAGGATGGCGTCCCCGAGTACCTGGTCGGTGACGTCATACACCACGATGATGCCATGAGCCCCCCGGTAGTAGCTGGAAGTGATGGTCCGGAACCGCTCCTGACCAGCTGTGTCCCACTGTAAGACAGCAGGCAGAGGGGCAGGTCAGTCCCAGGCTCCATGTCCAGAGCCCCTTCCCTCCCAAGGTGGATGCCTTTCTGCCAGGGGTTTTGGGAAGAGTGACACTCACAATCTGAAGTTTGATGGTTTTGCCATCCAGCTCAATGGTTCGGATCTTGAAGTCCACCCCGATGGTGCTAATGTAGCTCTCTGTGTACGTGTCATCCTGGAAGGTCAGGGGCCAGTGAAATGGCCTGAGTGAATGAGCCCAAGGCCCATCAGGACAGCCTCCCTCCAGCTTCCTGTCCCAGCGGGGCTCCTCACTGCCAAGCCCCAGTTCTCAGCACCCCCACTTGCCAGCCCTACGCTCTGTTCAGTCAGATGTGTTGCCAGCAGGTCCTGCACCTTCATCCTTGGTTCCCAGGGCTTGCAACTACTGTGCTTTGGGTTGTCCCTTCCCCACCAGCCGCCAGCCAAGACCCCAGATGGATGCTATGGGAGGCTTCTTACTCACAGCAAACCGCAGGAGCAGGCATGACTTGCCCACGCCCGAGTCACCAATCAAAAGCAGCTTAAACAGGTAGTCACTGGAGAGAGAAAATCAGAAGGCATGAAGGCATGAGCCCACCAGCATCATCCTAGGGTCACGATTACAGCGTCCCCCCACACCATGAGGCATGCCTCGGTTTAGAGTACGATGGTGCTCACCAGATCCTGACCCAGGTCCTGGGTTGGGGAGGGCTGACCCCTCACCCATAGCACAGCTGGCTCAAAGGGCTTTCAGCTTGCCAAGTCTGAAGTCCCACTTTAGGAAGAAAGAAACCAAGGCACAGAGAGAGACATGACCTGCCAAGGTGACAAAGCCGGGTATCCTACCCTGATTCCTGACAGATTCCATGAGTCTGTCCAGGACGGGCTATTTAGACAACCCCCACTGCACACCCTGTGGTGAGCCTGGCGCGGCAGGGGAGGCCCCAGGAGTGGAAAGCAGGGCCCAGTCCCGGACCTATTAAGTGAAAAAGCTACATAAAGGGCCTGATATGAAGTCACCCAGAAGAGGTGGTCAACAAGTGGCAATGATAATCACATTTAATATTTATCGGGTTCCTACTTGTGACGCAGTACTCCAAACGCATCTCATTTAATCCTCACAACAGTCCGACGAACGGAGTGTTGTCATTCCCAACTAATGGGGAAACCACAGGTCAGAGAAGGGAAGTGACTTCCCCGGAGATAACTTTAAGACCACATCTGTCGGACTCCGAAGACTCTGTGAGAGCCTGCTGACTCCCTCCTTGGTCCCCCTTCTAATCCAGCTCAGACCTTCCCCTTCCCCAAGGAAACCTGAGGCCTGGATCTGGAGGAGAAAAAGGAAGTGGCTGAAGAGAAAGAAGATAACTGATACTTGGGGAAAACTGCAAGCCCAACGCACGGGACGTGGGCCACCTACCCGCAGGGGGAGTAATCAAGAAGTGAGGAAAGTTTGAGGACCAAAGAATCCCACTGGAAGGCGGAAAGCAAATTCCACGTTCACGTGAACTTAATCGGCAGTGTGACAGCGAAGGTTAGTGTGTGTGACGGTGGCACTGGGGCCTGAGCAAAGGTGAGAGCGGGAAAGGACAGAACGCCGGGGTGACGGGACGGCGAGACCCAGGCAAGGGGCAGGAGGCAGCCCTGGAGGGGAGGACCGGTGGGAGATGGGACCCAAGCGTTGCTTCAGCCCAACCCCAAAAACCGGGCTCAGGAGGAAGGTAAGGGCAGATAGATTCACTGACCAACCTAAAGGGCCCAAGTCTGAACCCAAGAACGAAAACTCGTGACCGGCTCGAAAACGCCGGGACCGTGGTCGAGCAGCAGGTGGGGAAACTGAGGCCCGAGTGACTGGAGCTGCAGGCTCAGCTAACCCACAAGGCTTTGTGGGGCCAGTGCCTTGGGCTCCAACTGCTATCCCTCGGGGTCGCAGTGTCCGAGCCCCGGGTGCGGGGAGTCGGGGTGTCTAGCCAGGGTCCTAGGGTCCCCGGGGGGAGGGGCAGGACCCGGATGTGAGGGGGGGGCAGCGGAAGAGGAACCCGGATGTGGGGGCGCCGCGCAGCCCTGATCCGGGCCAAACAACCCCGGTAAGTGTACAGCCTCGTACTCGGGATCGAGGCTGCGCCGGACGGCGCGGGCGGGGCTCACTCACTATTCGGGGTTCATGGCGGCGGCGGCGGCCCGCTCGGTCGCTCCTAGTCGGCTCTGCTCCGCCTCCCGTTCCAAGATGGTGGCCGCTCCGCCCCAGAGGCCCCGCCCGCGGCGCGCAGGCGCAAATGACTCGGAGTGGGGCCTCGTCTCGCTGCTTCTCGGGACTTGTAGTCTCTCCCTCGCCGCCCAACTCACCCCGCTGCGCAGGCGTAGACCGGAGGCCTGTGCCCTCTGGCCCCTCACCGCTGGCGCAGTGCCTTCTGGGGCTTGTAGTTTGCTCCCCAGACGGACCGGGTTCCAGGACCGCGCTGGGGCGGGCGCTTCGGTCTGACCGAGGCGGTCATCCTTCCCTGCCCAGCTTGCGAACATTCAACCAGAGGGTGGGTGCCAGTAACAGACTAGTAAAGGTCCTTATCACGGGTTCTTCGTGTGCTGGGCACTCTGAACTCATCTGAGTAGGACGTTATCACCCACGTTCTAAAGATGAAAACATCGCTCAAGGCACAGCACTGAGCAAGGAGCAGACACGCCCGCGCTCTCTAGCACCCCAGGAGCGAAGGTCTGGGAAGAAATCCTGAGCCTGTGGAGCCCCGAACAATTGCGGGGCAGGGGTCGTGTCCCGGCTCCGGCTGCGCGGGACAGGACGCGGGCGACACACACGCACACCCCACTCCCGCTCCACCCCACCCCGACACGCTGGGGGTCCTCGACCTCCGCCTCAAAACAAGCTGGGCTCAGATTCAAACCGTCTTTATTTCTACAGCAACATCTGAAAATAGCGACCGCCTCGGCCCTATCGGGGCACCCCCCGCAGGGGGCCGCCACTGCCCCTCGCGGAAGCTGCACGCGAGGCGGCGCGGCTGGGGGCCTGCGGAAGGAGGCGGGGGAGGGCCTCGGTCCTGCGGCCGTGGCAGGGTGGGGCTCATCCCTCGGAGGCCAGGAGGAGCGCAAAAAGGCCCAGGGAACCCTTTGGGGCAGCGCCGCTGCGAGGACGCGGAGCCTGGGAGATACCGCCGCGCGGAATGGGGTGATTAAGGCCTGGGCGGTACCACCGAGAAGGACGGGGCGGGGGAGGCCCGGGCAGTACGGGGACTGGAGGGAGGGGCGCGGCCAATAACTTATTTCTCTATATACAGAAGCAACGGCCGGGTGGGGTGGGGACAGGGCGGGGCGCTGAAGGGGCAGCAGGTGCTTAGTGTTCTTGGCTCTGGGGTCTGGGGCTGGTGGGCCACTGAGTATCTTGGAGACTCCAGCCAGCTCTTCCTGCTGGCCGGGACCTAGGGGAGAGGGGGCCCGGCTGGAAGGAATAAATAAGGGACAGAGCTAGAGCGGGCTGGCCCAGCCTCCGTGGTTCAGGCTGAGATGACAAGGGAGGTGGTTACCCTGAGATTGAACAGAAAAGACAGGGGCCTTGGGGAAGACAGGCGGGACAAGCAGCGGGCTCATGCGCAGGGCTGGGGTGGGGGCACACCGGGCGGGCGCGGAGGCTCTGGCAACGGGCTTTCCCTTCAGGATTAGCCCTCGAGGGAGCTTCGTCGGGAGAGGTCCATGGAGCTGGAGCTGAGAGTGCGGCTGTCAGAGAGACCTGGGCCTCCAGGCTGCGGGCAGAGGGGGCAGGTGGCTCAGCCTCACGCCCGTGCTAGCCTGCGCTTCCCAGGCCCTCAGGGCAGAGGCAGGTCTGACCCAAGGCCACGCCCTGGTGCCCTGGCACTCCTGCCCACCTCCACGATACTGTGTTGGCACTGGCTGCTTTCATGTCCACCCAGGGCAGGGGCTGGGTTCCCCCCAGCTGTCTCCCTGCTATTCAGCCCAAACTAGGCCTGGATGGAGACAGGAACTGTTTCAGGAGGAACACATGCTTCGGAAGCTTGGCCGGAACACACGTGGGGTTGGCCTCAGCTGCCCAGTGCCCAGACCCCCACCTACCCCTACCTGCACCGGCTCTTCCACACTCTTGTTGAGGAAGTTGAGAGAACTGGCCCGCTTCATCCTGAGGGAAAAGGATGGCCAGGATTTGCCCAAGGTGGAACTGGGGGAGGATGGGGGCAGGGGTCAGGCTGGGGCTGAGGCTGAGGCTAGGGATGGGGTGGGAGTGGACGTGGTGGGGGGGAGGAGCCTGACAGGGATGGGAGGTTACCCTGGATCTGGGGCAGGGGCTCATCTGGGTTTGCTGGATGGTTCTTGAGAGGCTCACCCTGGTGGGGGCGTCAGTGGGATAGGGGCTTACCTGGGATTAGGGGGCTCTTGGGGGCCACCCCCCTGCAGCTTCTTCACCAGCATCTCACTGCTGCGCCTCAGGGCATCCCGGAGCTTCCCAAAGGAGCCGCTGCGCCGCAACAAGCCGCTGCCATCCTGGGGATGGACAGGCTTGTCTCTAGGCCACATTGGCCACACCGGCTCCCAGCCCATCCCAGCCCCTAGACTCACCCCGCTCCACTCAGCAGCAGGCCCTGCCTCCTCCAGGTCGGACTCAGCCTGAGGCCCGGCACCCCCAGCCATGTCCCGGCTGCCATGGCGGTCGCCCCGCCCGCCACTGCCGTCTTTCAGCAGCTCCACCACCTTGGTCTGGCTCGCAGGGTCCAGGCCCTTGGGGGGGGCAGGGGCATCAGGCCCTGACTGCAACACACACGGGCCACACAGGTCCCCACTACCCACCTCCTGCCTAGAGCCCCACCTGCTTCCGGCTGCGACTAGCACAGTCTTCCAGTGTGTGTGCAGCTTCCAGCTTGCCCTGGCGCCGGTACAAGGCCCCCAAGCTGCGCAGGGTGGTGTTGACAGTAGGGCTGCAGACAGGACAGTCTCACACTCCATGTTCCCCAGACCCGGGGACCACCCTGGCCCCCAGCTCACACTAGGCCCTGAGGAACCATCCTGTCAACCAGAACCCAGCCCCTCCCATGTGTCAAGCCCTGTGCTAGGCCCGCTTGTCCTGGGGAAAATCACTAGGAGACCCAGGAGCAAGAGAATTAGGCTGTCCCAGTGCAGGGAGCCTTCTTGGGCAGGTGGCCTGTGACCTGGGCCTTGAAAGATGAGCTGGCAGAGGAGAGATGTGTCCGCCCGCGGTGAGAGTGGAATGTGGAGCCCAGGGGGTGCCCGGCCACCTGGTCTACCAGCAGCTCAGCACTGCCGCCCTCACCTGTCTACTTTACAGGCCTTGTACCAGCTGCCGTATTCCCCATAGGGGGCGCTGTCCCGGCGCTTATCCTGGGGGAAAGAATGGTGAGATGTAGGAGGCGGCCCTTGCTCTGCACATGCCCCTCCCCCCTCCAGACACCAGCCCCAGCTACCTTGCTCTCCTCCCGTTCCTCTGCGTGCATCCAGATGGGCTTGTTGTCCCCTGGCAGAAGAAAGGGGATGGTCACCAGTCTGCCACATAGGCCTCCTGGCTGGGCTGGACACAGGACTGGGGAGGGGGACCAGGGTTGGGCTTCTTTGACACAGGACTGGGGAGGGGGACCAGGGTTGGGCTTCTTTGAATGAACAAGAAACAAACCCAAAACCTTGCTGACCTCCTCTGGATACAGGTGAGCATGGCACAGGCTACAGTGCGGGACTTGTGACTGAGGCGGGGGCAGGGAAGGACAGACCCTTGCACACCTCAGGCCCACAGCGCAGGATTTATGCTAGGCCTGCGTGATGGGCCAAGCTCCAGGGATCCAGGAGTAGGAATCGGGGCCAGAAGTTGGTCTCCCAGAGGGGCAGACATGGGGCCAGGCCCTCTAGGCCAGCAGGAGTTCCTAGTAGTGAATGGGAAGCCTCTGGGCCCAGAGCCTGGGGTAGACAAAGGTGTGTGTGGCACAGGGGGGCTGTGTGGGTTGGCGTGTGCTCATGTGTGCAATTGTGAGCATGAATGGCTGGCACCACTCAAAGGTGAGGCTGGGGACCAGCCAGAGCCTGGCCAGAGGGCCCGCCCAGCTGCATCTGTCCTGGGTGCTGACGGCAGAGTGGCCTGTGCTGGATGCCCCGAGGCATGTGGCCGCCATGGACTCACCATTGACAGAGCCAAACTCCTTCTCGTGAGCACGGGTGAGGATCTCCTTGTAGAGGGTCTCTGCATCTTGGTACTTGCCCTGCTTCAGGTAGCAGGAAGCCTAGAGAGGCGGGTCCCAGAGGGTGAGCAGGACGCAGGGAGCTCAAACTCTTCCTCTCCTTCCTCCCCCACCCCTTCCCATCTTCCAGCTCTTCCTGCCCCAGGCACCAGGTTGTTCTTGGTCTTGGCTACGTTGGGGTCATCGGGCCCGAGGCGTGTGGCATAGATCTCCAGTGCGCGCCGGTAGTAGTGCTCCACTTCCTCCGCTTTGCCCTGGTTCTGGCACAGCAAAGCCAGGTTGCTGAGCTGCTTGGCCACATCTGGGTGAAACCTGCCCAGGACCTGGGATGGGAGAGGGAGCCAGGGGCTGGGTTCAGGGCTGCCCGGGGCCCCCACATTCCCAGCGTCCCTGCCTGCCCAGCGCCCCCGGCTCCCACCTTCTCCCGGATCTCCAGCGCCCGCTTGCACAGCGGCTCAGCCTCCTTGTACTTGCCCCGCTTGCCGTACAGGACCGCCAGGTTGTTCAGTGTTGCAGCCACCTGAGGGGCAGAGAATGGAAGCTCCTGACCCAGGCCCCGCTGGGCAGGGAACTCTGGGTCCTGAGAGCTGCAGGGGGTAGAAGGCAGCCCCCACCCACCCCCACTCACGGCCGGGTGGTCTTTCCCCAGTGTCTTCTCCCGGATGGCCAGGGCATCATTGAGCAGATGGGCAGCCTCCTTATACTTGTTCTGATCCCTGTGAGCAGGTGGGAGCATGGTCAAGGTTATTCTCCAGCCTGAGGCCCTACCCCAGTGGCCTGTGATCCCCGTGGTCACTCCTGTATTCACTCGGGAGTGGGCACGGTGGAGTGTGAGCCAGAGCACAGGGAGACCTGGTCAGTCCCTACCCTCCAGGGGCTCACAGCTGGCTGGGACATGCGGTGCTGGTGTCCGATCTGTCACCCAAGCCTAGTGTTCCTGGGCCCCACGCAACTTTCCTGCCACGTGCCTTACCCTCTAGTCCCCTGGCCTTTGCTCATACTGGCTTTCTGCCACAGGAATCTTTCCGACCCTCTTGTGTTCTGGGCAAACTCATTTTTCACCAAAGCACGGACTCAAGCTTGGCGCCTGGAGAAACTGTGCAGACTCCCCAGGACCCATGGAGTTCACACCTGCGGCCCCCTCCCTGGTCCCGTCCCAGCCTCTCTCCTGCACTCGACTCGGGCTTATTCACATCTGTGGCCGAGTCCGTGCAGGCCCTTCTCTCCCTGCCACCCAGCTGCCTGGTGCAGCCCAAGTCCTGGCCCACAGCAGGCTTCGAGTCAGTGATCCAGGATTGCAGCCTTCAAGAATGCAGGAGGTGCCCCCAGAGATGACAGTGGCCAGAGGAGCCCTCACCGATAGACCAGCGCCAAGATGTTGAGCATGGTGGCCACGTCAGGGTGGTCATGGCCCGACGTCTTCTCTAGGTCCTCGAGTGCCTGCTTGCAGAGTGGCACGGCCACCTCATAGCGGCCCTGCGAGGCGTACTGAATCACCAGGTTGTGCAGGGTGCGGAGTCGAGCTGGGATTTCGTAGCCTCCGTGCTGAGCAGCCACGTCCCCTCCTCCAGGGCTGGGGGCTGCAGGCCAAGGGCAGGAGGTCAGATGTACCATGTGTCCACTGGGCTGCGCTACCACATGCCAGCTGTGCCTCTGACCCACCTGACATGTGGCCCTGGGCAAGTCACTAACCACTCTGCCTCAGTTCCCTCATTTATAGAGTGGGTCCAGTTACCCCACAGAAAGAGTGGGTAGAGTCCCAGTGCCAATACTTCAAGCTGTGTGTCCTAGAACATGTCACCTAACCTTGGAGCCTCAGCTTCCTCCCCTGTGGTGTGGAGGCTGGACGTGCGCTCAGCCCTATAGGCTGGGAGCACCGGCCCCTACTTGGCACTGTCCATGCATGCAGTTCCTGTCACCCTAGGAGAGACCCAGAGAGGAAGAGAGACTCTCCCAGGGGTCGCAGAGAAGCAGGACTTGAAGCCAGGCCTGGCAGCTCCAAAGCTCTTAACTGTGATGTCTGCTCCTCACAGAGCTCATGGGATGCGAGAAGCAGCACTTGAGACCTGCCTGGAAGCTCTGACACGCGGGGAGGTTATGGTCGGAAGTGGGGCAGGAGGGAACATGGCAGCCACTCAGACCATGGGGGTCTCTGAGTCCCAAGGACCAAGAGTTCACACAAACCTTCCTCCCCCCATTCCAGAACCAACTGTCCATCCGCACCTGGGCTCTGCTCGTCCTCATTGGGGAACAGGTCGTCCAGGGAGTCTTTGGGGACGTCCCCCTTCTCCTCCTGGCGAGGAAGACGGGACAAGCATGAGGGAAGATGGTGTGGGGTGGCAGTGGGCTGGGACGGAGGCTCCATGCTGCCCCTCCCTGCTCCCAGGCCCCGTGCCCGGGCGGCAGCGGCAGCCGAGGTGGGGGCTCACGCTGGGGGAGGTGGCGTTGTCCAGCTTGCGGATCTGGCTCATGAACAACAGGTGCTGCTTCTCCTCCTCCAGCTGGGCCACGGCCTGCTCGCTGCGCTGCAGCTTCTGCTGCGTCCCTGCCAGCTCCTCACGCAGCCACTGGTTCTCCTGCACCAGGCGCCGCACCTGCGCCCGAAGCTTCTGCTTCTCTGACTCCACGGCCCCCAGGTGGCTCGACAGCGCCAGGATCACCTGTGCAGGCAGCCAGGGTAAGGGCCCGAGCCCTGTCCACCCGCTAGCCTGCAACTCCAGCCTGGGCTTTGGGGTTCTGGGACCCACTGAAGAGCTAGCCTGGCCTTTCCTGGGAAGAGCTGCAGGCCTCGGGCCTTGACGTTCTCTCCTCCTCAAGGGAGACTCCCTCCAAGGCCACAAACAGACCACACAGTCCAAGGCCCAAACCCAGGAGGCTTGGAGGTCCCTGAGTTCTTCCTTCTGGGATCAGGAGGACCCCGGAAGAGGGCTAGCTACGGTGCTGTGCCTTCCCTGAGCTACCGACCCTTCCTTTGTCTCTCCCTGGGGTTGCACGCAAGCCCATTACCACAGCCACGAGACCATTGCTCCCTGCCCCCCAGGCTAGCACCTGCCCAAAGAACACTGATAGGTGGCTGAAGGGCCACCGAAAGACCCCAATCCCACTTCTGCTGAGGAACCATGGCACCCCCTGCCTTTCTGCGGCTCCAAGATAGAGAAGGGGCATGTGTCCCAAATCCCCAGATGGTCTGGGGGACCATAGGGCCAGGAAAGGGGCCTCAGCCTCAGGCCCCCACCAACCTATAGGACTCCAGGCTCTTCTTGCCTGGTGGCCTTGGCAGAGGCTCCACCTTCCTTTCTCCATCCTTCATGGTCTAGGGTCATTTCTGCAGTGGCACCTCCCCCTCTGTTCCCCCGTGAGGGCAGCTGTGCTCCACTGGGAGGGGGCCCCTGTGTGGTCCTCTCTGCCCCTGGCAGCCACCGGCCGAGAAGTGCACTGCTCTTCCAGAGTCCAGGCTGTCTGGGACCTGTGCTTTCTAGCTGGTTAGCAAACACCTAAGTGACAGGTGTTTTCATAACCACTAGCTTTAAAAAAATTCCCTAAACAGCGTGGCAGTATATATAGCAGATGGCATGATCCCTATTTTAAAGACAAGGAAACCAAGATGATACAACATGCCCAGGATTCACGGTGCCAGGCAGTAGCTCAGCCCAGATCCGAGGGGAACAGAACCTTGTCCTGTAGCGTCTCAACTCCTTGTACATCCAGTGCCTCCGGGACATCTCCAGCTGCACGTGGTCCTGGCGGCCCCAGTTTCAGAGGCAGAGCCAGAACCCCTGTTCCACGCAGGCTCTCCCACCCCTTAACTTGCTTAAACCCCAATCTGGCAGTGATGCGCCCTCCTCTCCCCGCCTTACTTCCCCAGGTCCTGCTGGATCTACCTCCAGAACAGGTCCCTTCTCGTTACCCCCACAGTCACCCTTTCAGGCCAAGCATCATCTCTCTTTTGAGCTCCAGCAGTGGCTTCTTAACCAAGTGCTACCTGCTTCTATCCTTGACCCGCTAAGGTTTATTCTCCATTTTAAAACTCAGCCACAGGGAGTTTAAAAAACCTAAGTCAGACTGTGTCCCCTGTCTGCTTAGAGCCCTCCAAAGGCTTTCTGATTTCCTGAGAATAAAACCCAAACTAACAAGGCCATAGTTTGGCTCCTGGCTTCCCTACAAGCCTGTTCCGTCCCTCTCTCCTTCCCCATCAAGCTCTAGTCACATAGTTCTCTGAATTCCCCCACCACAAGCTCTTTCCTACCTCAGGACCTTTGCACACACAGTGTCTTCCTCACTTCCCTTTTCTGGAGGCTGGCTCATTTTTCCCTTCAGGTTTTGGTTTGTCATTTCCTCAGAAAAATCTTGCCTGACCAACAGACAAGACTCCCTACTATAAGCTATCAGAAGATCTCCTTTTCTTTGGCGAACTTATTACAATTTGTAACAATTATTTCTGTTTAGCTGTTTCTGTCTCTTTTCCTACAGACTAGGGCAGGGATCTTATCTGTCTTGTTGGACGCTGTATCACTCGCACCTAACATATTGCCTTGATAGCTTATCTATTAATGAACGAATTGAAAGGGGCGTGTAAGGGGATCTCCCTGAGGATTTTCTTTCTGCTCTATGCCACTCAGTCTCTGTTAGGTAGAGGGGGCCAGGAACAGGGTTCTGTGCCGGGGTGAGGGTGGTCAGGATCTCCTGGGGCAGGGCCAGGTCTCCAAAGTGCATTTATCTCTTCGAAAGATATTTGCTGGGAACAGATGGTTCCCCGCTCAGATTCTGTTCCTACGCTCCTGGGATTCCTCTGGAAGGCTCACTCCCTCCCATGACCTCCCACCGCAGTGTCCCAGACCTACCTGGGCCTCCCCCAGCCCCAGCTCAATGGCCTCCAGGGAGCGGCGCAGGAGGACACAGCGCTCCTGCGAGCCAGGCTCAGCCTCGCCAGCCTCGTGCGCGACCAGAGGCGCCAGCAGGGCACGATGCTCGCCGCGCAGGGTCTCCAGGCCCTGGATGACGGCCTTGGTGCCCAGCACGATCTCGTCCTGGCTCAGCTTCTCCTCCCGCGGAAGCACCATCATGGCCATGGTCGTGCCGCCTGCGAAGGCGAGGGGGCGAGCAGCGGGCGCCGGGCCTGGGGCCACACCGCCGCCCGCCCCGAGTAGGTAAACACGGCGGTCCCCGGGTGCCCGGTCCCCGGGGCGCAGCCCGCATCATGCCCGCACGCTCTGCCTGCAGGGGGCGCGCCCGGCTCGCCTCGGCCGGGCAGACGCAATGCGGTGCGGCCGCTCAGGCCGGACCCTGACTCGGCCCGAGCCCACCAGCTCGAACCGGCTCGGCGGCCCAGTCTCGGGGCTTCCCCGGGACTCCCCTAGCGAGGGCAGGCGCGGGACTCCCGGGCTCGCTCCCGTGCAGGGGACCCCGGCCCCTCGCACGGCCCCTCCCCAACTGACGGGCGAACGCCAGCCCCTCCCCCCGCAGGCCGACCCCACGCGGAGCCCGCCCTAGAGGGGCCGCGAGCCCGCGTCCCGCTCCCTCCGGGCCGCGCCCACGGCGCCCCCTCCCCGCCCGGCCGCCCGGGACCGCGCCCCCTCCCCGCGGGCTGCCCGGTTCGCCCGCAGGCCGCGCCCCCGACGACCCCTCCCCAGGCGACCCAGAGCCCCATTCCCCGGAGGGCCTGACCCCCTCTCTGGCCCGATCGGCCCGCGCCGACCTGCGCCTATGGCTCGGGCCCGGCTCCCGCTCCGGCTCCGGCTGCCGCCCGCCTCACCCGGACCCGCAGCCAAGAGCCGGTCCCGCCGCCTCCATCCCGCCGGCCTTCCCAGCAGCCCCCGCGCCGCCTTAAAGGTGAAGCCGCTACCTTGGCAGTGTCGGAGGGGGCGAAACGCGCGCCTCGCGGCCCGCGGGCTGCCTTAAAGGAGCGAGCCCGCCGGCCGGCTCCGGGGGCGGGGACTGGGCACGGGGCTGGGCGGGGCCACCGGGGCGTGTTCCCCGCCTCCGCCTCCCACGCGCCTCCCGCCGGGATTTCCTCGGCCGGAGCCGCCAGGAGGCTGTGAGCCGAACGCCCCGCGGGTGGCGGTCCCCGAGGACGGCAGGAGAAACTGAGGCGCAGGAGAGGCCCGGCCCGCTCTGAGTCCGAGCGAGACAGTCCACACTGATCAGGGCAGTGGCCGCGCATCGAGGCTGTGTGTCGGGCGCTTGGGCGCTATGTGCACCTCCGTAGCGCTCGCAAACACCGCCGAAGTGGGTGCATCACAGCTCTGACCGCGGCTCACCTGTGCTCCCTTCTGAGCTGTCCCTGTCCCTGTGGGGAACTCAGGGCACTTCTGGCTGCGAGGGAGAAAGCTGTGGCCAGGGGCAGGCTGGCCTCGCCGAGACAGCGACTGGCGCCCTGAGGGAGCACGCCACAGCAAATGCGGTTCACCAGAGGATAGAGACAAGGTGGGGCCCCTTCGGTCTGCAGTCATGTCATTCGGGGTCAGAGGAATGCCACCCCCTCAGGGAGGCCTTCCTTGATTCCTGGGCTTCAACCTAGAACAGCCCTGCCGTCCCTTCCTTCGCACCCATGTCATTCTGTCTAGGGCATTAGCCGTTCTAACGTTTTTCTTGGTGGTTTGCTTTGTCTGCCCTTGCAGTGCGGGCCAGGGCCTGCCTGTCTCGTTCTTTCCCAGAGTAGTTTCTGGTGGGGTACACAGCAGCACTCAGGAAGTGTTAGGGTTTTTTTGTTTTTAGAGACAGGGTCTCACTCTGTCACGCAGGTTGGAGTGAGTGGCGTGATCACAGCTCACTGCAGCCTCAAACTCCTGGGCTCAAGCGATCCTCCTGCCTCAGCCTCCCAAGTGGCTGGGACTACAGGTGTGCGCCACCATGCTCAGCTAATTTTTTGATCTTTTGTAGATATGGGGGTCTCACCATGTTGCCCAGGCTGGTCTTGAACTACTGTTCTCAAGTGATCCTCCCAAGTTGGCCGCTCAAAGTGCTGGGATTACAAATGTGAGTCACCACGCCTGGCCAGTAAATGTTAGTTTTTTAAAAAAGCAGAAGAACACACCTGTTGGCCTTGCCAAGTTCCTTCAAAGCCCGGGTTCTGGTCTGGTTCTCTGCAGCCCTGGTTTGGTGGCCACCTGGCACCATTCCCACCATTTCTGGGTTGATGGCACTAGGAGGTGACAGCAGAGGTGACTAGGTGTCACCTCCTAGTGCAAAAGCTGCACAGCAAGGTCTGGTGCTGGCACCCCAAGGATCTAGGGCATTCCTCCTGGGTCAGGGTGGGTTCAGGCTAAGAATTCCGCAGTTCAGCATGCTGGTGGGGGCCACGGTCTCCTCAGCACCATCTCTGATGGAGAGACAGTCCCGCACCCTCAGCTCAAGCACATCCTGTGACAGTGAGCTTACTGTATTCTGACGTGAGACAACCTAGAGGCTAGAAAGTTTTCCCTTATCCCCCAGAGCGCCTTCCTACAGAGCTCACCCACAGCTGCAGCTCTGCCTTCAGGAAGAAGTCCGCTCTAGGTGCCAGCAAAGATAGCTGGAGACAGCAGTGGGCATGTGCTGTCCTCCCTCTGCCTAGCCCTGACCCTTCCCAAGCCTGACTTCTCCCTTCTGGGTGTAGTCTAGTGTATCAGTCCAGACTCTGCTCACAAGGTAGTGCTCAGCCCAGTGGCCCAGACAAGGAGTTAACTGCACAGATCAGAGAGTCCCAGTGCATCTAGCATGCCACCTGTCCACCCATAAGGCCGAAAGTCGGGCTGCCTCTGACAGCCACTACAGTGCAGCTTGTGGGCAGTTAAGACCCTAGATCATGTACATCTCAGTTACATCTGGCTGGGTTCTTCTCAATCCTGTGTTTCTGCTGGTGATTTTTTCCCCAGATAGCTATTATTTTCATTCAAGAGGCTTACAAACAAGTTAAAATGAAATGTACTTCTCCCCCAACCACTGTCCTCGGCCGTCTGGCTCCCCTCCCCAGAGGCACCTGCTGTTCTCAGCGTCAGTGCCGAGCTGTGTTTGTCCCTGTCAATGTCAGCTCATCAGCTTTTCTCCAGGGCCCTGAAGGTTGAGGTCTTTTGCATTTGGGGTCTGTTGTCCTTCAGTCCTCACATTGGCCCTACCTGCAGATAGAAGCGCTGGCCACAGTTTGGTGGGCGTGGTGCACAGAGCCCGTTAGCCCACACTCCACGCCCAGCTTGCCAGCACGTGCTGGTCACGGGGGGAACGGCATCTGGAGCCTGGGGCAGCTTTGGTCTTGATGAGGCTGGGTTCCAAACTCTCTTGGGGAAGGGCTTCGTTAGAAGGTTGTCCCTCTGGAGACTGGGATTCGGTCGTGCCAGGGTGTGTCCTGGGCACCCCCTATGATTAGAAAGCTTCAGCAGTGCCTGCGATGTGCAGCCTGGGTTGAAAGCTGCTGTTGCGACGTCTGTGTTTTACAGGGGGGAAACTGAGGCTCAGAGGGGGGCGGCTGCGCCCAGTGAGAGAGCAGACTCCTAGTGACCACTGCGTCCTTGAACCTAGAGTCCAGGTCATCGTGTCGCAGTGTGTAGGGGAGACAGACTGACCACAGGAGTAAAGGCTGAGTTGCTTGTTCAGACCACCAGAGGCATAGTCCACGCAGCCTCCACCTACAGCCTGCGACGGGGTCACCCGGAGGCAGAGAACTTGGTGCCCTACCCACCTCCGTGTGTGCATGTGCGCGTGTGTATGTGTGCATGTGCATGTGTGCAGGTGCATGTGTGTGCGCCTGTGCATGTGTGTATGCACGTGCGCCTGTGCATGTGTCTGTGTGTGCGCCTGTGTGTATGCACGCATGTGTATGTGTGTGCGCCTGTGCATGTGTGTATGCACGTGCACCTGTGCATGTGTGTATGCACGCATGTGTATGTGTGTGCGCCTGTGCATGTGTGTATGCACGCATGTGTGTATGCATGCACCTGTGCATGTGTGTATGCGCACACCTGTGCATGTGTGTGCCTGTGCATGTGTGTATGCACGCATGTGTTTGCATGTGTGCCTGTGCATGTGTGTATGCACACGTGTATGCACGTGCACCTGTGCATGTGTGTGTGCGCGCCTGTGCACGTGTGTGTGCACCTATACATGTGTGTATGCACACACCTGTGCACGTGTATGCGTGTGCGCCTGTGCACGTGTATGTGTGCGCACCTGTGCATGTGTGTATGCGTGCACCTGTGCATGTGTATGCGCTCACCTGTGCATGTGTATGCACGTGCGCCTGTGCACGTGTATGCGCGCACCTGTGCACGTGTGTATGCGCGCACCTGTGCATGTGTGTATGTGTGTGCACCTGTGCATGTGTATGCGCATGCCTGTACATGTGTGTATGCGCGTGCGCCTGTGCATGTGTGTATGTGTGTGTGCCTGTGCGTGTGTGTATGCGCGCACCTGTGTGCAGGCCCATGTGCTGCGCAGGGGTGAGCACATGTCCACTGCTCTGCTTTCTCTCTAATTAAGGAGCACATTTCTTGTACCACCTTTTCCCGGGTAAACAGAACATTTTTCAACTTCCCTTTGTGACTCCTGCAGCTTCAGGCTTTGGTGGCTTCTGTGGTTTCTCCAGGTGGCTGGCTGGCTCCTCCCTGTGTACGGTGGAGGGATGCCTCCCCCGCTGGTCCTCATGCTTTTATCTTGCTTTCAGCGCTTAACCTTGTGTGTTCAGCTTTTTTAGCCACTTGGCTTTTTATCTTGTCTCTGAGGATTGTCCTTTGTGTCTCCCAAGGAAAGGAACAGTTAATTCTTCCTCCACTGTCCTGCACTGTCCTGCAGGGCTGCTGGCCACGTGCCAGGTTGCCGCAGGCTTCTCAGTCACTGGAGAATAAAGGGACAGATCCGTGCCGGGTGGTGATTCACCTCCTTATGCCAGCGGTCCCCAGTCTTTTTCGCACCAGGGACCGGTTTCATGGAAGACAATTTTTCCACGGACGGGAAATGGCAATGGCGGTGATGCGAGCGATGGGGAGTGGCTGTAAATGCAGGTGGAGCTTCACTCGCCTGCACCTGCCGCTCACCTCCTGCTGTGTTCCCCACCCCGTGCCTAAGTTTCATGGAAGACAATTTTTCCACGGATTGGGGGATGGGAGCACGGTGGCAGAGCTCTGTGGCTGGTCCCTAACAGGCTGCAGCCCAGGGTTGGGGACCACAGCCTTACCCCATTTTCTGCAGAGCTCAGCAGCGCCCCCACCCGCCATCTCATGCCTGGGAACTTGTTCTTGCTACTCTTAATGTTACTGTTTTCTCCCTGAAAATCCCTCCCACTGCGCCCACCCCACCCGTCTGGATCCTTGGAAGCACTCATCCCACTGAAATCTGCTTTCTTAAATTCTTCTTCTCCTTCGGCTGGCGTCCCTCCTGTTCCTGAAGTGGTTGGGGGCCCTTCCACTGAGGATGTCATCCCACTGGAAATGTCAGCAGATTCCTCCGTAAGTGCTCAAGATTGGAGGCTCCAGAGAGACCAGTCTCCCCCCTTCCCGAGGAGCCGGTTTGTTCCACCTTAGACGCCTCTGGTGGTTGTTCTTTCTGCCACCGAGCAAGAACCAAGCTGCTGAAAGCTCTCCTGAGAGGCTCCTGTCCTGTCCTGGCAGCACTTGGGACACTGTGCCTTTCTGTTGGCCCAAGGGGCCCTGCCCTGCTCAGTGGGAAGGACGCGGGCCTCGGGTCACACCCAGCTAGGTTCAGAGCCAAGTGCCTGCATTTGCCAGCTCTGTGGTTTAGGCGCGGTCTGTTATTTTATCTGCTTACTCGTCTGTAAATGGGGTTCCAAGGACCCACTTTGGTGGGTCATCGAGAGAACGGAATGAAAACAGCGGGAAGTCTTAACGCTCGGCTGTGCACGTCGCAGATGCTCTTCCTCATCACCGTCACCATCAAGCTTGGTGCTGGCAGCCCCCACGCTGGGGAGTGGAAGGTGGGGAGAAAGGATGCGACAGAGGGGCGGCTCTGCTTGCAGGTGGCTGGAGAGAAGACACGTCCGGAAGGAAAGCGGGCCAAGCGAGGGAGCAAACAGAAAGGTGTCCGAACACGACCAAGTGCTGTCTGGCGCCGACAGGAGATGCCTACACACACCAGCTCACCTCCACCCAGTATCAGCTCCCCTGCCCACCCGCGAAGGAGACCCCAGTCCCTCTCTCCAGCCAGGTCACTCCCCCGAGTTCTAATTCGGCCTCCTTACACTAAACCCATCTCACCGGCTCCTGTACAGTCCTCCTGTGGGGAAGTCCTGCCGCCTGCCTGTTCAGGCGGGGCAGACAGTCAGCCTTCGTCCTTGACTTTTTTTTTTTTTTGAGACAGAGTCGCACTGTGTTGCCTGGGCTATAGTGCTGTGGCGTCAGCCTAGCTCACAGCAACCTCAAACTCCTGGTGATCCTCCTGCCTCAGCCTGGAGGTTTGATCAAACCTGTTGGTTTGATCCAACCTCAAACTCAAGTGATCCTCCTGCCTCAGCCTCCCAAGTTGCTGGGACTACAGGCATGCACCACCATGCCCGGCTAATTTTTTATATATATACTTTTAGTTGTCCAGCTAATTTCTTTCTATTGTTTTAGTAGAGACGGGGTCTCGCTCTTGCTCAGGCGGGTCTCTACCTCCTGAGCTCAACTGATCCGCACACCTCGGCGTCCCAGAGTGCTAGGATTACAGGTGTGAGGCACCACGCCCGGCTTGTCCTTGACTTTTTAGTTTTTTGACACAGGGTCTCACTCTGTCACCCAGGCTGAAGTGCAGTTGGTGCAATCATAGCTCACTGCAGCCCCCAACTCCTGGGCTCCAGTGATCCTCCTGCCTTGGCCTCCCAAGGAGCTAGGACTACAGGCATGCGTCACTAAGCCCAGCTAATTTTTTCTATTTTTAGTAGAGACAGGGTCTCGCTCTTGCTCAGGCTGGTCTCAAACTCCTGACCTCAGTCGATCCTCCTGCCTCGGCTTCCCAGAGTGCGTGCTAGAATTATAGGTGTGAGCCACTGTGCCCAGTCTCAACCCCATTTTTTTTTTTTCGTGGAGGGTCTTCTGGTGAGGACAGGCAAACCTGCTAGACAAATTCTAAAGGAGTTGTAACACTTCTCAACCCCATTCTGTAAGCAGCTACCAACACCTGTTAATTCTACCTTACAAATCCAGCCACTCTCAGGCTCACCCATTCCTCTCCCACCCTTCTACCGCCCTTGGGCTGTGTCCTCGTCACATCTTTTCTAAAGTGCTGCAACAGCCTTCAGACCCATCTGGCTTGCAGACCAGGTCTTGTTTCCTCCCGTCTCTCCCATCTGTTGTAGCAAAATGATTTTTCTAAATTCCATTGTCTCACTTCTTTAAGACCCATTATCAGCGCCCCATTATCTCAGGATGCAGCAGGACACAGCAGCTCTGGCAGAGCAGTGACAACAGCTACCAGGCTCCTCAGCGCCCTGGACTCCGCTTCCCTCCCCACCCGCCCCTCGCCGTCCCCATCAGCCGCACCGAGCCCCGCGTGGTTTACGGAACAGGCCACCTTCTTATAGGCCTGGTTTTGACGCACGCTGTTTCCTATGCTCAGCACGCCCATCCTGTCAGATGTCTTTAAGATGCTGCTCAGGTGTCATTTCCTTTGGGACATCTTCTTGGACACCTTTTCCCCCCAGGCTGGAGCAGATGCCCCTTCTGTGTGCGCCTGTGCAGCCTGGCCTGCCGTGCGGCGGTGGCCTGTTTTTCTGTCTCCCAGGCTGGCCACATAGGTTAGGACCCAACCATGTGTTCGTCCTGGCATCAGCGAACCCAGGACAGGAACTGACCATAGTAGGAACTTAATAAATGCCCGATGTATGGATGGTTGGGTGGATCCTCCCAAGTAGGCCCTTGAGAGATGGCCCAGAGTCAGATAACCCAGTTAGAAACCTGGCCTCTCCTCAGCCAAGCCGTGTGCACGGGACAAGTGACTTAGCCCCACACTCATCTGTTAGTACTGATCGAGGGTCTGCCACATGCGGAGTGCCGGGTGCGAGAGCCGCAGCTAGGAGCACGTCGGCCCAGCCTCTTGCAGATGTGGTGCAGAGACGTTTGCTGCGGGTGACAGTGACCTCCATGCTTGGGGCGGGGTGGCTGGGAGAGCCTCTCCGAGGGGGTGGTGTGTAGGTGGCGTCCTAAAGGAAGAGGAGTTGCTCCGTGCGGTGGGAGAGAGGGACCTGATTACTGCAAGGTCGGGTGTGGCGCGAGGCTGGCGAGGGGGGCAGAAGGCAATGGCAGGGGAAGGTGGGGTAGCCAGCGCGCCGGCCTGGCGGACCTGGGTCTGTATTCGCAGGGCATCGGGTGGCACCGGGCAGGCCCGCGGGTCTACATTTGGGAGTGGGCTTAGGGGGCAGCACGGACAGTCGTCGTGGACGGGCGGGCAGCGGGACTGACACAGGATGACTCCTTGGTTTCTGGCCTGAGTAACTGCATGGACACTGGTGCTCTGGGCCCAGACGGGGGGACCAAGGGAACGCAGGGTCCTGGTTGGCCACACGAGGTTCGGGGTGTCTGCGGGTGTCCAGGCTGTCGGGGGTGTGGCTGGGCACGCGGGGCTGGAGGCGGGAGGGAGGCGCTGCTGCAGCCAGCTCCTCCGTGGAAAGGAGGCACCAGCAGAATCGGTTTCAAAGGGCTGCTCTGAGGACTCAGTGAAATACCCCGTGTAGAACACGAAACACCCCGCAGCAGCCTCGCTGTAAGGAGATGCCCAGCGGGCGACAGTGGGAGCTATTAGTGCCTCCCGTCCTGGGACACAGCAGTGCGGTGACGAAAGATGTCGTTTGAAACATTAGCCTACAGTCTCCTGGATAGAAGAATTTCAACTGATGCATGTTGGGAATCACTCCGCACCCGAGTGTGGGCTGCGCTTGGGACTTTTTTGGAAGGGGGTGTGACCCTACAGTGAGGAGCTCTGGCGCCACTACCGTAGCCAGGTGATCAGGTCAACACCAGTGATGTCACGTTGCCGGCATGTACCGTGGTAGGATGCGCTGAGAGAGGTGCTTCCCTTCCAGGTCTCCCTCCCGCCACCCGTGACCTCGGTCCAGCCACAGGAACATCAGACAAACCCCAGTCGAGGGACATTCTACAAAGTGCCTAACCAGCACTCCTCAAAACTGTCAGGGTCATCAAAAATGAGATCAAAAGGTCTGAGACACTTGTGCCTGTCATCCCAGTGACTCAGAGGCTGAGGTGGGAGGATCGCTTGAGCCCAGGAGCTTGAGGCTGTGCTGAGGCCACGGCACTCTAGGCCGGGCAACAGAGCAAGATCCTGTCTCAGAAAAAAAAAGAAAAAATTTTAAAAAAGTCTGAGAAAATGTCACAGCCCTAAGGAGCCCAAGAAGTCAGAATGACTAAGCGTAGAGTGGTGTCCCGCCTGGGATTCTGGAATAGAGAAATGACTTAAGGGAAAAATGGACGACATCTGCATAAAATAAGGCCTTTAGTTAATTACGTACCCTGCCGGCTAATTAGTCGTGACAGACGCACCACACGAATGTGACGTCTTCACAACACGGGGAACTGGCAGGGGGTGCCCAGCGCTCTGCAGCGCCTTGCAACTTTTCTATAAATCTATTCTCAAATAAAAGTTGGCCGGGCGCGGTGGCTCACACCTGTAATCCTGGTACTCTGGGAGGCCGAGGCGGGAGGATTGCTCAAGGTCAGGAGTTCAAAACCAGCCTGAGCAAGAGCAAGACCCCCGTCTCTACTGAAAATAGAAGTTAATTGGACAACTAAAACTATATAGAAAAAATTAGCCAAGCATGGAGGCGCATGCCTGTAGTCCCAGCTACTCGGGAGGCTGAGGCAGAAGGATCGCTTGAGCCCAGGAGTTTGAGGTTGCTGTGAGCTAGGCTGACGCCACGGCACTCTAGCCCAGGCAACAGAG
>CAUYRT010075933.1:0-56291 GCA_963574885.1 Lepilemur ruficaudatus
ATATGCTGTAGAATGGAATCCTTTATTACTATGTAATGCATCTCTTTATCACTAATAATTTTCCTTGCTTTGAAATTTGTTTTGTACAAAATTAATACAGCCAATCCAATTTTCTTTCTAAATAAATAAATAAATAAAAAAGAAAAAAAAAAAAAGAAAAAAAAATCATATTGTCAGCACAGAGTGATAGTTTGACCTCCTCTGCCCCCATTTGGATGCCCTTGATTTCCTGTTCTTGTCTGATTACTCTGGCTAGGACTTCCAGCACTATGTTGAATAGAAGCGGTGATAGACGACAACCTTGTCTGCTTCTAGTTCTGAGGGGGAACACTTTCAATTTTTTCCCATTCAGTGTGATACTGGCTGTGGGTTTACCATATATGGCTTTATCATTTTTAGGTAAGTCCCATCTATGCCTATTTTATTAAGCATTCTTATCATAAAAGCATGCTAAATTTTGTCGAATGCTTTTTCTGTGTCTATTGAGAGGATCATATGGTCTTTGTTTTTGTTTCTGTTTATGTGGTGAATGACATTTATAGATTTGTGTATGTTGAACCATGCCTGCATCTCTGGGATGAAGCCCACTTGGTCATGATTGATAATTTTTTTGATAAGCACCCGGATTTGGTTTGCTAGGATTTTATTGAGAATTATTGCATCTGTATTCATAAGGGGTATTTGCCTGTAGTTTTCTTTCTTTGTTGCATCTTTTCCTGCTTTTGGTATCAGTGTGATGTTGGCTCTATAAAATGTGTTGGGGAGGGTGCCTTGCTTCTCAATGTTGTGAAATAATTTCTGCAGGATAGGCACCGGTTCTTCTTTGTAGGTGTGGTAAAATTCAGGTGTGAAACCGTCTGGTCCAGGAGTTTTCTTTTTAGGAAGGTTTTTTATTGCTGCTTCAATTTCAGTACTTGATATTGGTCTGTTCAGGAATTCTATTTCTTCCTGATTGAGCCTAGTGAGGCTGTGTTTCTGAGAATTTGTCCATTTCCTACACATTTTCAAGTTTGTGTGCATAGACGTTTTTATAGTATTCATAGAGGATATTTTGTATTTCCATGGCATGAGTTGCAATTTATCATTTTTCATTCCTGATGGAGTTTATTAGAGTCCTTTCTTTTCTGCTTCTCATTAATCTAGCTAGAGGCATGTCAATTTTGTCTATTTTTTCAAAGAACCAACTTTTTGTTTTATTAATCTTCCATATAGTTTTTTTGTTATTGATTTCATTTAGTTTTACTCTGATCTTTGTTATTTATTTTGTTCTGCTGGGTTTGAGGTTGGTTTGCTTGTCCTTTCCAGTTCTTTGAGATGATTCATTAGATTGTTGATTTGTGATCTTTCTGTCTTTTGGATGTAGGCATTTATGGATATAAATTTTTCTCTCAGGACTGCTTTAGCTGTGTCCCACAGATTTTGATTACTTGTGTCTCCTTTATCATTTAGTTCAAAGAATCTTTTGATTACCATCTTAATTTCCTCCTTAATCATTCAGCAGAAGGTTGTTTAGTTTTCATGACTTTGTGTAGAGATGAGAGATTCTGTTGGAGTTGATTTCTAATTTATTCCACTGTTTTCTGAGAAGATGCATGGTATAATTTCTATTTTTGTTTTTAATTTTTGAGACATGTTTTGTGGCCTAGGATATGGTCAATCTTAGAGAATGTTCTATGAGCTGATGAGAAAACATATATTCAATAGGTTTCAGGTAGAATGTCCTGTAAATGTCAGTCAGGCCCATTTCTTCTAGAGTTCTGTTTAAATCCATTGTTTCCTTGTTTATTTTTTGTTTGAAGGATCTGTCCTGTTCTGTCAGAGGGGTGTTGAAGTCTCCAGCTATTATGGTGTTGCTGTTTATCATTTTGTCTAGATCAAGTAGGATTTGCTTTATGAATCTGGGTGCACCTGAGTTAGATGCATAAATATTTAGAGTCGTTATGTCTTCTTGTTGAATTGTACCCTTTCCATTTGCCATTATATAGTGAACATAATTGTCTTTTATTACTTTTGTTGATTTGAAGACTAAGTTATCTGAAATCAGAACCACCATGCCAGCTTTCTGTTGGCTTCTGTTTGCATGAAATATTATTTTCCGCCCCTTCACGTTGATTGTGAATGCATCCTTGTGGGTTAGATGTGTTTCCTGAAGACAGCAGATACTTGGCTTGTGTATATTTATCCATTCATCCAGCCTGTGTCTCTTTAGTGGGCAGTTCAAGCCATTCACATTTATTGAGAGTATTGATAAATGATGCAGATATGTTTTCATCCTGTTGAGTTGAACTTTGTTGCTTCGTTTTCTTTCTTGAGCCATTTTGGTATCTGGCCTTTGACCTTTCACTTTTGGGTGATTTTATATTCATGAGTGTTTATTGTGCTGATCCGTGTGTAACACTGTACTGAGTACTTCCTGGAGAGCAGGTCTTGTGGGTGAATTCCCTCAGGCTTTGCTCCTCTGAGAAGGTCTTTATTTCTCTTTCATATATGAAACTTAGTTTTGCAGGGTACAAGATTCTAGGCTGGGCATTATTATGTTTGATAAGAGTGAGAATGGGGCCCCAGTCTCTTCTTGCTTGTAAGGTCTCAGCTGAAAAGTCTGTAGTTATTATGACGGATTTTCCTTTGTAGGTTACCTGCTTCTTTCACCTTACAGCTCATAGGAGGGCCTCTTTTGTGGCTATTTTGTCAAGTCTGATGACTGGTCATGGTGTCTTCCTGTTTACAATGAATCTCCCTTGAGTGTCTTTGCAAGCTGTACAAGAAGCTCAGCATCCTTTGAGCTTCTTATATCTGGATATCTAGATTTTTTGAAAGGCCAGGGAAATTTTTCTTTATTATATCCTCAAATACTTTTTCCACGCCTTGTGTATTTTCTTCTTCACCTCATGGATGTCTATAATTCCTATGTCAAGCTTCTTAACACAATCCCACATTTCTTGTACACTTTGCTCTTTTCTCTTGTTTCTCTGCTCTATTTCTGTGACTGACCTATTTAATTGAAATGTGTTTAGTCCCTGAGATTCTTTTGTCTGTTTGATCTACCCTGTTCTTGAGGCTTTCCACTGTGTTTTGTAATTCCTTGAATAAATTCTTCATTTCCAGAAGATCAGTTTGATTTTTCTTTAATATTTCAATTTCTTTAGTGAATTTTTCTTCCAAGTCCTGTAATTTTTTTGTGATTTCTTTGTGTTGAGTATCCATTTTCTCTTGCTATCATTGAGTTTTCTTATAATCCATGTTTGAACTTCTTGTGTCATTTTAGTGTTCTGAATTTGGTTGATATCCATTGCTAGAGAGCCAGTGTTCCCTTTTGGAGTGTCCCTTCAGATTGAGTCTTCATACTTCCAGAGTTCTTTTGCTGGTTCCTTCCCATCTGGAGCAGCTGTTGCTTCTTACCTTTAGATTTTTATTTAGATAATGATTCACCCCAGTTTAGTCTCTAAACCAGTAGATATAGTGTTTGTGGGTGAGAATTGAACATACCCTGTGTGATGAGTCAGTAAATGCTGTAAAAGGTCATGCAAATTGACTTAGGTGGCACTTGCTCAGAGAAGCAAACTGCAGTCTTATTTTTGGCTCCTGTAACCAGCTCTCCTTCCTCTGGAGAGGCACTCTAGTGCCTCAGGTGGTGGGTGGGGTTCTGGGACTTTGAGGTGTGTCCTTATTCTTTACCTCAGTGGGGGCAGATGTGGGAGTGAGGCTGGGCAAGGCTGGGTTGGGTGAGCTTGCCCTCAGGCTCCACAAATGCTGTCAGCAGGAGTCAAAGATCTGTTCTCTGCTTCTGTGTAAAGCTGCCAGGGTGGGGCTGAAATGGCCCCACTCAGCCGAAAAGTCTGTGTGTGGAGGTGGGGCTGTCTGAGACCTGCAGTCTGGAGCAGGTCTCACTCCTTTCCATCCTCCCCTGTTCCACAGTTCCTCCCAGGCCTCTGCCAGCAGACAGGACCTCAAGGCAGTGGATCTCCCCTGACTGTGATGCGACCCTAGAGGTTCCCTTCCCAGGATCACAGCCTGAGCTGGGAACATGGCCCTCCCATGGGAGGAGGGTTTCCTCTCGAGCATGCTGCAGCTAGGACCCACTCTGATCTGCCCCTGAAGGCACACACCCCTCAGTAGACTAGTTCACACATATCATTTCTGTGCCCTTGAGCAATGTGATGGAGACCTGGGTATATGGGATCTGGCCTGCAAACCTGTCCCCGGGCCCAGAGATCAATCCCGGACCCTGCCAAGAAGAGGAGTGCTGGTCTCAAGTCACCCACGGAGTGCCGAAGCTGGATCAATGTCTCTCCACCTCGGGGTTTGCCCTGCTCTGCTGGAGTCTCCACACAAGCATTACCTGGAAGGGCTGGCGGGTAGGGTGCTCACAGTCTGAGTATCCCTTAGTCCACTGCATGACCCCAAAAGGAAAGGTCCCATTCCCTGCGGATGCCTCAGGTGGTGGCTAAATTACCTCTCTTGGCAGCCATGGGTAGGGAAGGGGAAGGGGAGAATGAAGCAATATGGCACCTGCCAATTGGCTCGGGTTTGTGTGTGAGGCGGTGCCCTGAGGGAGCTGGGAGCCCCCGTGCCCTATCTGCAAGATGCTCACTGCTCACTGGTGGCGGCCGTCTCTGGGCTGGTATTGGCAGGTCTCTCCAGCAGCTCAGGAGCCCACCAGCAGTCTGAGATGTGAGGGAGGGGAAGTTTAAGAGCTCCACCTGCCCTCGTCACCGGTCTCCAAGCCTCTGGGGGTTTAGACCCTGCTGATGCCTTTCTCCTTCCAGTTCTGCTCTGCAACCTCCTCCCATGGAGTCTCCTGTAGGTTCAGGCACCCTTCCTTCTGATCCTCACCTGATTTATGTTTGTCTGCCTGTTTGTATTTTTCACTTTCATCTAAAATCTTTGTTTTTTGCACAGATACTCTGGCTGGCGGTTTTTCTCATCCACCATCTTCTCTTCTCTCTCTTTGTTTTCTACATTCACCTTTTAAAATCATCAAAACTACCAATCTTTTCCTTTGAACTTTCTTTGTTTGATAATATGCTTTAAAAAGTCTTTACTTCAAGAATTAGAAATATTTTGTTATGCTTATCTACATTCTTGTCCTTATGTGAGCTATTTTTCCCCTTTCAATTTCTGATCTATCTAAAATTCATCTGGATGGGTATTCTAAGGTAAAAATCAAATTTTAATTTTTCTATATTGTTAGATGATTATCTTTGTATAATTGGTCAATCCATATTTTCCCCAGTGATTGACAATGACACCTTTATAATTTATAACAATCCATTATGTATTTGGGTCTTATTTCATTGTCCTATCTATTCCCTTGCCAGTGATGCACAGTTCCAATTTTCATAGCTTTGTCCTGGGTTCTGATGTTAGATATGCATCGTGCTCAATCCAAGAATCCCTACCTATTATTTCCTTATATACTCCTCTCACAGCCTCCAATCTGGCTTTGTCTCACTTTTACTTAATGACTAGGCATCTTAAATATAAAATGCCAGTCACACCCACTATGCACAAAATGTTGGAAGCACTCCATTCACTGTGACAATGACAATTGCCCACATGAATTTCCAACATGCCACTTAGTGGGGGGTCCTATTTGAGATTACTTAGTTTAAGCATCATTTAATGAAGAAATTTCATTAAAAACTGTGAGGTAAGTCCTTCTGTTACATGTGCCAGAGCACATTTGAACTGTCTTTTTAAAATATTTATAAGTTTAAAGGACCTTAGACCTTAGACCTGGAGCTGAACCTAAGCTTGGGCATAGATGTTGGCCATGAAACCTGGACCTGGGATTGCCTAGTTTCTTGACCTGAAACTTGAAACTTTGACTTATACTTTTCACTTGGACATTGACACTCATGTTAGACCTGGACTTAGACTTTGGACCTGGATGTTGGACTCTGTACCACAGTTTGATCCAATTGGAGATCTAAAATTTACTAAAAATATTATATAATAAAAAGATAAAAGGGGTGCTGATTGGTCTTTGTGACTCTTTAGCATAGGTTCTAAATTAACTTCAATCTCCACTGAAGTGGTCCAACTGGTAAACCTTCATGGCTTTAATCTATACTGGAGCTCAAATTACTGTTACAGTCGGAGATCTCATACAATTTAAATAATTTGTTCTATGCCTGAGGACCTCACTAAGTTTAAATAAAATATCACTATACTTTTAGAGGAACTGCAAACATAAACTTGAAGAAACATAGGTATGCCTACTCTGAACAATTGAAACTATTGCCTTGTGTCTAAATTCCCTATGGTCGCAGTTCCAGATGCCTTAAGATATCCCATAGTGAGTATGAACTCTTTGACCCAATGAACAATAAATTAAAATTAAATTAAGTCTTTGGCACTTATATTTGGCTTGACAAAATGTGAGCCTGTGGACTTTCCCCCACTCATCTTAATTGTTAACACAGACCCTAATAAATTAAGTCAGGACCTTCAAGGATCAAAACTCATTACATAAGTCCTATTTGGGCCCAATTTAGCCTGTTCTTAAACTTAGAAAAAAATGAATGGTGCCTCACAATAAACTATTTAATGCCATTAATTATTGAATGCCCACTCAACAACCCTGTGTTGTTGAGATCATTGGCTTTATCTAATCAGCAACTGGTAAATACTTTACAGTAATAGATTTTGCTAGTATGTTCTGTTCTGTGCCTATTTCAACAGGTACCAAATAAAACAGTTTGTCTTTACTTCAAGGGGACACAATGCACTGTCACCTGGCTGCCCATGGGATGTGTCAACAGCCCGACCAGCACACAGCCTTTGTAGGAAAGAGCTCAACTTCATCCACCTTTCTCCAGGAGCACAGGTGTGACATTGCATGGGACACCCTTCTCCCAGGAGATTCACTCAACATACTTGTTCAGGATATACACATATTCACAAAGGAGCTCACAAAAAGAGATGTCCCACACATAGCAAAAGGCCACCTTAGTGAACTTTTGGGACATTATTTGGTTAGTTGAGGGCCACTTCATCCCTGACACTGTTAAGAAACAACTATGGACCCTGTCGGGTGTTAGAACAGTTTGGCATCTTTTAGGCTTTTGGGGGCTTTGGAGGCAACATATTCCTTGTTTACAATTTTACTTAAGACCATTTATTCTGATGCTTGCTAACTGTCCCACTTTGAATGAGGCTTTCTACAACAAAAGGCTCTAGAATCTGTCCAAATGGTAGTATAACAGGCATTTCCATTAGTGACCCCAGAGACTCCTTCGTTCTAGAGCTTTCAGTTACCCCCTTTTCTGCTTTCTGGAGTCATAAGACCACCTGGGAAGGCCATAAATTGCTCACGGGCTCTGCCCTCCCGCGCCCCCTGCCACACACCATGAGATGCACCGCTGGCTGCGAATGGGTCCCTCTGGAGCTGGAGCCTCTCGCCTGCCTGTCTCTTTGCACCAGCCTGCAGGCACTGCATGTCCGCTGAAACCTTGCTAAAATAAAAATGACTTTTTTTTCTCTTTAGGATAAAGCAAGACCTAGACCATCTGGCAAATCCCCTTTGCAGGAAAAAGTGGCTTCCCCTTGTCCTCGCTCCTTTACCATAAGGCACTGGAGGAAATCACCTCTCTCCTGGACTCATTTGTCACCTGGAGACCCTGAGTAAGTAAGAGGAGATAACTGTCGACATTGCACATGCTGGCGTCTGCTGGAGAGCTGCCGGCTGTCCCTCGCTCGGTGTCTCAGATAAACGGGACGGAAGGTTCCACACGGTTGGCTGAGCTTCAGGAGTCACTTTGGCACTGAAGGCCTGCCCCACAGCCAGCCCTACTTGCACGTTTTTATAGGCCTGTGGGCACCGCTTGTGCCTGGCCGTCAGGTCCAGCCAATGTCAACAACGATTCGTTCCCTAAGACCATGGTTCTGGGGGTAAAGAGCTCTTGGATTTTCTTGCCTCACACCTGTCCAAAACACAGACCAAGGTCACACATGTCTCAGCAGAGAGCATTATGCAGTTCATGTGCTCCTTATCCCCTTCAAAGTTTGAGGTATTATTGATAGTGACCAAGACTCTCATTTCACTTCTAAAAATACGCAATGTTGGGTTCTTGAACATGACATTCAGTGGGAATTTTATCTCCCTTACTAAACTCAGGCTATGGGCCTCATAAAACATCTTAATGGCTTACTTAAACAAGTTTAAATTCAATTATGTGAAATATGACATATTTCAGCCGTTAGTCATTTATCAGGGGTGAATTGCAATAAAGAGTCTGACTCTGTTTTTAATGTTTGACTACTGGTAGTTTTCAAGCCATTCCTCTCTCTGCCCCTTACCCACAGCGTGGCAGGTTAATAAGAAAGCCCAGGCGCTCCCTCCCCTGGCATGGGCAGAGTGCTCAAACCATACAAGTGCTGGCCTGCTCTCAGCCTGGCCCCATCGTAACACAGTGAAACCCCAAGCCGCTTGCCCTTCCTTGTTCTTCCAGCCTCTCTGAGACCACCCAGGGTGCCTTTGTTGCCATCCCCAGAAAGCCTCAGGATGTAAGAAACCTTTTATATCCTTTTGGTGACTGTGTTGATATCTGAACCAAAGTTGATATGGTGCTCACTCAAGAAAACCACAAGATAAGATGCAAACTCCAGATCATAGTTAAAGCACAGTACCAGGGTCCACAAACCAGAACCAATTTTAATCCCAAATTGTGAACAAATCCAGGTCCAAGGTCCACTTTCCATTTCAGGTTCAGGTTCAAGTCTAGGGTATAAGATCATATTCCAAGTATGAGATTTGATGTCCAGGTCCGAAGTTCAGATCCAAGGCCCCAAATCCAATTCTGAGGTTCAGGTCCAGGTCCAATTTTCATGCCTAAGGTCAGGTTTGATGTATGGATCAGAGTAAGGTCCAAGATATAGGTTCAGGACCCAGGTTGTAGTCCAGTTTCCAGGTCTAGGTCCAGGTCCAGGTGGAAGATAGAGGTCCAAATACAAGGTCTACATCAAAGATCCAGGTTTGAGGTTTGCACCCATGGTTCTAATACAAGGTCCAATCTCCACTTCTGAGGTCTAGGGTCTAGGTCAGGCACATGGTTGAAGGTCCAGATCCAACATCCATGAGACAAGTTGGTCTAGGGGTGGATCTAATGCCAAAGCTAAAGTCCTTGTCAGAGATGAGACAGACCCTTCAAGTACCCAGCACAAAGTCCACATCCAGTGCAGAAGTTCAGACTCTAGAGCAAAAGTTCTGGCCTAAGAGCCATATCCAAAGTACAGTTCCCACACCAACTTACATGTACAAGGTCAGGTCCAATGAACTGAAAAAATCTGGTTACAAGGACCAGGTCAAATGTCCACATTCATTTACTAACTTTCTACTCATTACCTACATCTTGCCTCGAGCGCACTCAAAAGCTATACTGTTTGTCCTGCAAACTCACTGCCTAACCACGCCACACTCACTCATTAATTACTTACACCCACTTAATTACTTACTGGAGGGCTAGAATGTTAGAGGCAGTTAGCCCCTAAATGCGCGCACACACACACACACACACACACACACACACACACACAGTCATTATCTACCCCATCCCAGACACACTCATTGCCCCCTCGTGCCCCATTCCCGCCTGTTAACCACCCCTCCCCACCATGGCCCCTGCCCACACCACTCACTGCCTCTCCACCTCACACCCGCTTGCCACTCACACCAGCTTCACGTCCTATCTCTACCTCCCTACTCACCATCAAACCCCTGCCCCATTACCTGCCTACACCCACTTCTAGGTTACCCTAAGTAGTTCCCTATGCGTAATTATTTACTTACGTCATAACGCGCTCTCTCTGTCTACCATCCATCCATCTTAGCAATTTAACTGGGAGTTAGGAAAGGGCACTTCAGCTTTGTTAACTACTCACCATCTTAAACCAGAGCCCCCATCTTGTGCTTAGTTATTTAAAACTGCTTGTGACTGAACCATGGAGACTCTGGGGTCCTGGGGAGTTCAATGTCTCAGGTGCAAGCACTGGCTCTCTTTCACCTCTCTCTTATGTGACTCTCATGCACACACACTCTGCATGTGGGTATAGCTGTGGGCTTATGATTAGCTGGAGATCTGCATGTTGGACAGATTGTGGCCACAAATTATCAATAGTAAACCAGTAATTTCATGTTGAAACTTATTTACTATTAAAAAACATCTTTTTGTCATGTGATGAACTAGGTTAAAAACAAATAATTGATGAAAATACATTTAAATGATGGGTTATTTCTTTGCTCTGTCCTATGACATATTGTTGAAGTGTGTTATTAAGAATTATTCAGAGGCGTGATATCAATTAGTGGAGAGTGGAATAGCCAGGTGTGGCTCATGCTATAATCCCAGCAATTTGGGAGGCTGAGGTGGGAGGATCACTTGAGGCCAGGAGTTTGAGACTAGCATGAGCAATATGGTGAGACTCAGTTTCTCAAAAAAAAAAAAAAAAAAAAAAATTAAATGAGGGGTAGAAGAACCCAGGCAGTCTTTCTCCTTTGTCACAGGAACTGAAGTTGTTTCAAAGCAAAATATCTTGACCCAGACATTAAAAACGGATCGTTTATGACGTTTCCCCAGCTATCTCAGAATAACTTTGCTGAGATCCCATTTACTTGTTTCTCGAAGGCTCTTTTGGACCATGGTAAGTAAAATTTAGACAAGTTTTGGTTGAGAACGTCTGAACTACTAGACTACAATTTATTGGGACTGTTGTCTCCTGTGAAACTCCTCCTCAGCAATCACTCTTCCTCACGGATCGTGCAATGGAGTTGGTGGAAAAGGTTTCTTTGAACATCAGTCGTATAAAAATGTTTGTCTTTGAAAGGGCTTCAAGTCATTGTATTCCTGGCTCCCATGCAGCTGCTTCTCTGCAGGAAATAATGTTAACACGATCTTTCAGGTTTGATAAACCTTTGATGTTATTTACAGAACCTAGAACCTAGAGCTTACAGTGATAGAATCACAATGTAGAAGAAGGGGTCCTAAGTCCTTCACACATTTCAATGGATTTTAAAAAATTAATTTTATTTAAAATATGTAGTCATTATTTAACTAAGAAAAAAAGAGAGAAGACCCAAATGAATATAATCAGAAATGAAAAAGGAGACATTACATCTGATATTGCAGAAATCCAAACAATCATTAGAGACTGCTGTGAGCAACTACATGCTGATAAATTGGAAAATCTAGAATAAATGGGTAAATCTCTACACACATGCAACCTCCAAGGTTGAACCAAGAAGAAATCCAAAACCTAAATAAACGAATAACAAGTAGCGAGATAGAAGCAGCAACAAAAAGTCTCTTATTAAAGAAAAGCCCAGAACCTGATGGAGTCACTGCTGAATTCTACTGAGCATTCAAAGAATTAATAACAATCCTACTTAAACTATTCCAAAAAAATCAAGGCAGAGGGAATACTCCCAAATCATTCTACAAGGCCTGTAACACCCTGATACCAAAACCAGATAAAGACACAATAAAGAAAGAAAATTATAGGCCAATATCACTGATGAACATAGAGGCAAAATCCTCAACAGAATACTATCAAACTGAATTCAACAATTCATTAAAAATATTATTGACCATTATCAAGTAGGATTCATCCCAGGGATGTAAGGATTTTCAACATACACAAATCAATCAATGTGATACATCATAAAAAGAGAACAAAGGACAAAAACTATGTGATTATCTCAATTGATACTGAAAAAACATTCAATAAAATTCAACAACCCTTCATGATAAAAACTCTCAAAAAAACTGAGTAGAGAAGGAATTCACCTCAACTCGATAAAAGCCATGTATAACAGACCCATAGCTAGTATCATACTGAATGGGGAAAAATCGAAAACCTTTCCTCTAAGATCTGGAACAAGACAAGGATGCCCGCTTTCACCACTGTTAGTCAACATAGTACTGGCAGTTCTAGCTAGAGCAATCAGACATGATAAAGAAATAAACGGCTTCCAAATTGGAGAGGAAGAAGTCAAATTATTCTTGTTTGCAGATGATATAATATCTAGAGAAACATAATGACTCCCCCCCAAACACTATTAAAACTGGTAAACAAATTCAGTAAAGTTACAGGATACAAAATCAACATACAAAAATCAGTAGCATTTCTATATGTCAACAGTAAACAATCTGAAAAAGAAACCAAGACAGTAATTCCACTTATGGTAGCTACAAATAAAATAAAATATCTGGGAATAAACTTAACCAAAGAAGTGAAAGCTTTCTACAATAAAAACTATAAAACATTGATGAAAGAAATTGAAGAAGACACAAAAAAATGGAAAGATATTCCATGCCCGTGGATGGGAAGAATCACTATTGTTAAAATGTCCACACTACCCAAAGTAATCTACACATGCAGTGCAATACCCATCAAAATATCAATGAAATTCTTCACAGAAATAGAAAGAATAATCCTAAAGCTTATATGGAACCACAAAAGACCCAGAAGAGCCAAAGCCATCCTGAGCAAAAAGAACAAAACTGGAGGAATTACATTACGGACTTCAAATTATATTACAGAGCTGGAGTAACCAAAATAACATAGTGCTGGCATAAAAACAGGCACATAGGCCAACGGAACAGAATAAAGAACCCAGAAATCAATCCACACAACTATAGTGAACTTATCTTTGACAAAGGTGCCAAGATCACACAGTGGTGAAAGGACAGTCTCTTCAATAAAGGGTGCTGGGAAAACTGGATATCCACATGCAGAGGAGTGAAACTAGACCCTTACCTCTCACCATATACGAAAATCAAATCGAAATGGATTAAAGACTCAAATCTAAGACCTGAAACTATGAAACTACTAAAAGAAAACACCGGGAAAATGCTTCAGGACATTGGTCTGGGCAAGGACTTCTTGAGTAATAGCCCAAACACAGGAAACCAAACCAAAATTGGACAAATGGGATCACATAAAGCTAAAAAGTTTCTGCACAGCAAGGGAAACAATCAACGAAGTGAAGAGACAACTCACAGAATGGGAGAAAATACTTGCAAACTCCCATTTGACAAGGGACTAATAAATAGAATATATAAGGAGCTCCAACACCTCAATAGGAAAAAGTCAAATAATCTGACTGAAAAACAGGCAAAGAATCTGAAGAGACATTTCTCAAAACAAGACATACAAATGGCCAATGGGTATGTGAAAACTGCTCAACGTCATTGGTCATCAGAGAGACATGCAAATCAAAACTACAGTGACGTATCGTCTCACCCCAGTTAAAATTTTTTTTTTTTTTTTTTATCAAAAGACAGGCAATAATGAATGCTGGAAAGGATGTGGAGAAGGAGGAACTCTTGTACACTGTTGCTTGAAATGTAAATTAGTGCAACCACTATGGAGAACAGTATGGAGGTTCCTCAAAAAACTGAAAATAGAACTACTCTAGGGCTCAGCAATCCCAGTGCTGAGTACATAGCCGAAGGAGAGGAATTCGGTATATCAAAAAGATAACTGTACTCCCATGTTTATTGCAGCACTATTTACAATAGCCAAGATTTGGAATCAACCTAAATGTCCATCAATGGATGAACAGATAAAGAAATTGTGGTACATATACACAATGAAATATTATATAGCCACAAAAAAGAATGAAACCCTGTCATTTGCAACTATGTGGATTGAAGTGGAGAACATTATGTTAAGTGAAATAACTCAAGCACAGAAAGAATAATCTTGCATGTTCTCACTCATATGTGGGAACTAAATATTAAAAAACAATTGATCTCATGGAGACAGAAAGTAGAATGATGGTTACCAGAGGCTGGGAAGGGCAGCAGGGCAGAGGAGATAAAGTGGGCATGGTTAGTGGGTGCAAAAATATTGTTAGATAGAATGAACAATATTTGATAACACAGCTGACTATAATCAACGATAAATTAGGGTATACTTTAAAATAACTGAAAGAGTGGAATTGGAATGTTCCTAACACAAAGAAATGATAAATGCCAGAGGTGATGGGTACCCCAATTACCCTGATTTGGTTAATTCACAGTGTATGCCTGTATCAAAATATCACATGTACTCTATAAAGATATACAACTATTATTACGCACAATAATTTTTAAAAAGATGTAGTCATTTTCAGAGATTTACCAGAAAATTAGAAATATAGAAAATTCTAATTTACCAGAAAACTAGAAATATAGAAAATTCTAATATTAAGTGATGTCTATCACAGAATGTAAAATAAAAGCTGAAATATTCTTTTCAAGATAAGGGGAATTGTTTTTCTTTGTAAGTGTTCCAAATAACATGGCACAAGCCCTGAGATTGGACAGAATAGATCACAGTTGATGCTTTCTCCTGCACCTGTTTGCATCTCTTTATGTGTCCCGTTGTTTTGTGATTCAATGACTCACTCGTCTGCTTGGGATTCATTCACAACACGCCTGCTTCGGAGTTTCATCTTAGGGTTTCAATGAGCATTGTCATTCCAGGTGTCTCTCAGAGCTCCTCAGAGACTCATCTGCCTACTAAGCTCTGATGGAAAACTAAAAATATGAACTTTCCATTTTCTTGAATAGTGATATTGCAAGAAAACTGTAGTACACAATTTCACATTGCTTGTAATTATTTTTGGTCTACCATTTATAGAGAACACACAGTCATGCAAATTTTTGAAAATACATGCTTTCAAACCTCATGAATTTCTTGTGTTATTTAAAAACGATTATTGAAGTAATAGTTTTTCATTGACAAGGTGCTAAGATAACAAAGAGTATATAAATTTTATAGCTACCCTAGAAAATCAGGAATTATTTACTTGGGTATAGGGTGACCCACTGTCCCAGTTTCCCAGGGATCAAGGGTTTTGCTAGGATCTTGGATTTTCAGTGTTAAAATCAGTTGGTTGGCTTCCTCTGCTGTGTGTCCTCCTCCACCCTGTCCCTGCCCTTGCCCACCAGGCACTGTCATGATCAAACCAGTTCTCAAATCAGTGCTGACCAAAGCAGAAACCAAATCACGGTCCTCAACCCACCCCTTAGTGGTATCTAAACTTAAATGTTGTTGACATAGACTTCCTGTGTATGTGCTGTCTTTGCTCTGCACATCTGTATAACATTTGTCTCAGCAGTGTTCAATTTTTTTCCTACCCAATTTGTCTAATAATAAAGTATATTCTAATTTGATTCTAACCTTTATGACTGGACTTAAATTTTGGTTTACTGGCTTAATGATCCAGTTCCCTGCTGGAAGTAAAATAAAATCTGTACATGGTCTAGCTTGCTTAGAACCTAAGGCTCTGTACAATTCCACCAAGAATGCTGCCAAGCAGAGCTCTGTGTCCTCCCTGGATGCCTCCTCTGCCAGCTATGGGCTATGGTCTTGCTGTGGCCTCACCAGTTCCAGAAGCCAAGATGACTGTTTCTGTGTGTCCCCCAGCAATTAGTTCTGACTCCTCAAATTCATCCTTCTACCCAACTTGCCTAATGGAATCTCTTCCTCTGCTACTTCAGCAGCTCTCAGACTTTCGCTGAGTGTGCGGAAGAGTCTCCTGGTGAGCTTTGTTGTTTTAGACACTGGGTCTCCTCATGTTGCCCAGGCTGGTCGGGTGATCCTCCCACCTCAGCCTCCCGACAGCGGATCATTTGATTTTGTATCTGTATGCTGAAAATCTGGCCTCCCTTGTCATTAGTTAAATTACTTATTTCCTTACCCTACAATACAACCATATGTATATCTATGTAATTGTTTTTGAAATAAGAATACTGATACCATTACCAAAAATAAACTGCAAAATGCAGTTTAAGACTTTTTTCAGCTTTATTGAGGTATAATGGACAAAACTTGTATACATTTAAGGTATACAACCTGACAATTTGACATATGCATACATTGTGAAATGATGACCACATCAAGCCAATTGACACATCTATGCCTCGCATAGTTACTGTTTATTTCTGTGGTGAGAACACTTAAGATCTACCGTCTCAGCAATTTTCAGGTATACAATACGGTGTTACTAACTATAGTCACCTTGCTGTGCATTAGACCCCCAGAACTTATTAATCTTTTAACTGAAAGTTTGTACCCTTTAACTAACATCTCATTTTGCCACCCTGTTATTTGGGCTCTATCCCTAGAGATTTTGGTTCAACAGGACACGGGAGGGCCCATAAACTTGTACTGCTAATAAGCTCACAGATAAAATCTGGTGCTCCTGCTCCAGGAACACACTTTGAGAACCAGTGCTCTGAATCAGACACTGCCTAGAGGGAAGACCTCCCTGGTTGTTTCTCTTCCAAACTTTGCCAAGCCCAGTTCTGACTCCCCTGTCTCCTCAGCTGCTCGTCCGGGCTGCGGAGATGCCAGCACATCAGCGGCTCACACAGCCGGAGCAGCACACGGTGCTGACCTCGGCCTCCTACACCAGCCCTTCACTTTGCCTCCCGTAGAGCCTGTTTCAGATGTTGACATTTATAGCTCGCTTTCAAAAGAGGGATACACATTCATCAGATTAAGTTGGAGGCTGAAATAGCTTTAAATGCATTCAACTCTCCTACTTGTCTCTCAACTCATTGTTACTGCATCTAGCAACATGAGATAGGAAAAATGGAGAAATTTGCCCCCAGTAGCTTCTGTCTCTGAGGCTCCTCTTGACTGCCTTAGTGAATTGAGTTTGAATTTAATAAAATGGATGTAAATAAGTCTCCTGAAGTGTTTTTTATTTCTTCACTCAATTTGAAGTGTCAGAGTATGTATAAGATAGAGAAAAAATAAAGTCAAGCTAACATTATGGAGTGGAGGCATGTGTTACTAAAAATTCTCATATTATTTTATTGGTAGTAGTGTCAGCTACGGGGAATTTTAGCCAGAATCTTGTCAGCAGTGAAAGACAGGAAACAGCTATGAGGCTTGCTGAGGTAGGATTTCTTGCATTTCTTCCTGAGGACAGATAAATAGGGACTTTGATGACTTGGGAATTTTCTTTCATGGTTCATATGGTGGGAAATATATATATATATAGAACAGCTGAAAAATGTTTAAAATTAGAAAAAGAGGTGATTTATTCACTGATTTGTATTTCTTTTCTTTTCTTTTCTTTTCTTTTCTTTTCTTTTCTTTTCTTTTCTTTTCTTTTCTTTTCTTTTCTTTTTTTTTTTTTTTTTGAGACAGAGTCTTGCTCTGTCACCCTGGGTAGAGTGCAGTGGTATTATCACAGCTGACGGCAACCTCAAACTCCTGGGCTCAAGCGATCCTCCTGCCTCGGCCTTCCAAGGAGCTGGGACTACAGGCCACCAGGCCGGCTAGATAGGAAGGACTTCAGACTGGACACACTAGAGAGTGAAACAGTGAACTAGAAGCTAATACTGGGAAACTGTCTCCAGAGCACGATTAAAGAGCCAGAACCCCAAACGTGAAAGAACACTTTGGAGACGTGGACAGTGGAGAACCTCCCACGCCTGTTTGTGAGAGTTCCAGAAGGAGAGAACGGAAGGAAGGATGGAGAGGCAATGTATTAAGAGGGAACTTTCAGCATTGAAACAATCGTTTTGAGACCTCAGATCCAGGGAGCAGTCTATGCTTTCAAGCCGGATAAATAAAAAGCAAACTCACACTAGACACATAGTAGCATGCCGAGCAGCAAGATACAAAGAGAGCCTAATGTGCCTGTTGAGAGAACAGAGGGTCATGGGAAAGGGGCTGGCGTGACCCGACAGCAGCTGGGGCGCAGGGGGTGTCTCCAAAGTCCCTGCCGGGCCGCCATCACCCGCAGCTGCGCGACCCCACGAGGCGGGGCCGTCGTCACACGAATAAGTGGTCCCCCACGTTCCCTTTAAAATGCTTTCAGCGAAGGAAGCCCTGTTCCTCTGGCAAAGTGAGCAGCCGGCGTCGGTCCTGAGCACCCCCAGGTTGGTACCCGGTTGCACGGGCACCCGAGATGCAGAAAACGTTTCAAACAGGCGCCTCGCCCAGGCCTACCCTGTAGTTAAAGCGCTTTTTGTTCAAAGGCCTCCAACTGAGGCTGCTGCCGGAGCCCAGGGAGGGGCGGGACGGCCCGCCGGGCCTGTCCGGAGCGGGCTGCGCACGCCTGGCACCGCGGGGACCGGCCGGCGCCCACTGGCGCAGCGCTCCCTCCGCAGCCGTCCCTGCCCAGACGGCTCTGGCCTCTGGCGGCCCAGCGCGCAGCGTTAGGCGACCGTGCCGAGGCCCCACGGCCCCGCAGGGGGCCCGGCCCGGTGGAGTCCTGCTCCTCTGTGCCCCACGAGCCCCGGGGGTGCTGCGGACCCCTCTGCCCGGCACTGCGGCCGCAGCTGCCCCGCTTGTCTCTGGCCAGCCCCGCGCCCGCGCGCCCGCGGGGAGGAGCGGGAGACGCGGCGGCTCCCCGCGCACACCGAGGAGGTGGCTTGGCCCCCGGGGAGCCTCGCCCGCGAGGCCGCATTCCTCTTACTCGGTTGTGTCTCCCAGCTCGCTGTGAGCCGTGGCGCCTTGAGGGTTCCCGCCAGCATCCTAGGATGCCACCTGAACTATCAGGATAAGTTAAACGTTTTTAGACATAAAAAGGCTAAGAGGGAAGGCAGCCGTTGAAACCTATCGTGATGTATTTCAAGAGAAGAAAAATAAACTTGGAGGGCAGGTGTGGATAGAATGTGTACAGACGCTAATTAACTATGCCAATAAGTTTAATTAACTATTACATTTATTTTTAGCTTTTGTTTTATGAAGACACATAATTTAAGGAATTAAATAATATATATTTTTTAATTTAAACCGAACAGTTTCCATCCCCTCAAGCCCTCTCATCAATCTTACCCAGTTCTATTATTAGAACAGAAGAAGTTAAATACACACTATGAACTTACAAATGGAAATTTCTAGCATAGACCACGCCTCTGTACTTCGGACACGCGCGTCTAGCTGCCGTCTGACCTTTTCACTTAGATGTCTCGACAGGCATTGCAGGTTCCCGACTGTCCTTTCCCAGCCTGCATCTGGCTGTGTTCCTCACATCTGTAAAAGACAACTTTAGGCTATCAGATGATCAGACCCAAAATAAAAATCTGCTCTCTTTTCTAAAATCCTGCATCGCACGCGTCAGCAAATCCTGTCTGCTCTCTTTGTGATATTACCAGAATCTCACCATTTCCGTGGCGGCCCCAGGACCTCACTCACTTTACTGTGGTCCGGTCACGCTCTGCGCTCACTCACCTCTGCACCCACTCACCTCTGCACCTGCTGTTCCCTCAGCCTGAAATGCACTTCCAGCCAGAGAGCTCCTGGCTGGCCCACACTTCCTGCATACGTCTGCCTCAGTGGTACCTTAACAGTGAGTCTTTTCCATGTCCCCTGCACATCTCCCCTCACCAGCTTCGTTTCTATTCAGTTTCTATCACCGTGCCCCTCTCTCTCTCACTCCTTCACTGTCTGCCTCTCGCACTCTGCAGACGCATGGACACACACACACACACATTTTGCTCATTTTGTTTGTTTGCTAGTTTATAAAATGTCTTTTCTCCCTAAACTGTAAGTTCGGTGAGAGCAGGGACTGTTTGATTTTACACCTGTGCCTGGAATACTGCCTGTTGCCGAGTAGGGATTCAGTGCGTTCATTTTCATTGAGGTGTGAAATACATCCAGTAAAGTGCACAGGTGTTAAATACACACAGCTTAATGAATTTTTACATATGCATGTGCACACACAGCCACCCCTGAGGGCAAGACAGAAAGTGTCTCCATCACATGGGACAGCTCCCTCTGCCCTTTCCAGACAGCACCCACCCAGGATGGAACCATGGATCTGGCATCTGTCACCTCGGATCAGCTCTGCCTGGTCTTGAAGTGCACGCAGTAGAGTCACAGTTTGTGTTCCTTTGCGTCTGGCTTCTCCTGCTCAGTGTCACGTCTGTGAGCTCTATCCATGCTGTTGCTGTGCCCCGGTCCGTTCTTTTATTGTCACTGCTGGGAACTGTTCTACTGTATGAACCTACCGGCATATACTTGTCAGCTTTCTGATCACAATGTGGGCTGTTTCCCACAGTTCTTGGCAATTGTGAGCACTCTTGCACACGTCTTTCAGAGGACAAATGGCACTCATTTCTCTAGGGTGTATGTCTAGGAGGGGACTGCAGTATCCCTAGGGAGCAATATGTTTGACTTTAGGGGAAACTGCCAAACAGGTTTCCAAAGTGACTGTGTTAGTTTACACCCTGACCGGCAAAAACGGCTGACTATTTCCCTTTCATTTTTCTACCCTGGATTTATCAGGAAAGGGAAATTGCTTGTGCAGCTGAAGGCCATCACTATAACATTCTAGGAAATAATGATTTTGAATCCTGGCCAAATTCAGTCTAACATTTTCAAAACGGATAGCTCTCTCACTACAGATGCCAGGCCATTGCAAGACGGCTATGGCTTAAGTGACTTCTGTCTCCTCTTTTTCAACAAAATTTTCAACTTATTCCAGTCAAGGTCTGTTATTCCATGAAGATGTAATTTGTCAGAAATCAAGTCAGATTTCAAATATGAATACCTGTTTTGGGTTGAATTTTGTCCCTCCCCTCACCTCACCAAAGATATGTTTAAGTCCTGACCTCTATACTTGTAAATGTGACCTTATGTGGAAATTGGGTCTGTGCAGATGTTCTCCAGGATCAGATAAAGTCATACAAAAGTAGGGTAGGCCCTAATCCAGTGCCTGGTGCCCTTATGGGAAGGGGAGATTTGAACACAGAGACACAGTGACACACAGAGAGAATGTGTGATGATTAATTTTAGGTGTCAACTTGACTGGGCCATGGGGTGCCAAAATATTTGGACAAACATTACCTTGGGTGAGTCTGTGAGGGTGTTTGGGATGACATCAACATTTACTTAAGTAGACTCAGTAAAGCCATTGCCCTTCCTAATGTGGGTGGGCCTTATCCAATCTATGGAAGGCCTGAATAGAACAAAAGGCTGGCTGTCCCTGGAGTAAGAGAGAATTCTTCCTGCCTCTCTGCCTTCAACCTGGGACGTTGGCTTTTCTCCTGTCTTCAGACCTGAACTGAAACATTGGCTCTTCTTGGGTCTCGAGCCTGCCAACCTTTGGACAAGAATTAGAACTACCAGCTCTCCCGGTTCTTGAGCTGACAAACTTGGAACTAAACCAACCTTGGAACTAAACAACCTTGGAACTTAGTTCTGTCTTGGTTCTAGCTTGCCAGCTTACCCTGGAAATCCTGGGACTGGCCCATCTCCATAATCTCATGAGCCAATTCCTTATGATAAATCTCTTTCTCTTTTCTCTGGAGAACCCTGACTAACACGCCGTGTGCACACTGGAGTGATGCATCTACAGGCAACAGAAGCCAAGAAGTGCCAGCAACTCCCAGAAGCTCGGAGAGAGGCACAGAGCCAGTTCTCCTCAGAGCCTCCAGAAGGAACCAACCCCGCCTGGATTTCAGACTTTGAGCCTTTAGAACTGTGAGGGAATATATTTCTGTTGTTCTAAGCCACCCAATTCATGATGCAGCCCTAGGACACTAATACAACACCTTTGCTTAGCGAGCTATGACAGCCTCTGTTAAAAGAGTTTGATCATCAGGGCCCACAGAAAAATAAATGGGAAGTTCAGGGCTTTTTAAAAAAATTTTTTTAAATAAGTAAAATATGTTATTAATACCAAAAAAAAGAAATCACAAAGGGATAAACAAACATATTTGATTTTTTAAATTTTATTTTTATTTTATTTGTTTATTTATTTTTTTTATTTCAGCATATTATGGGGGTACAAAGATTAAGGTTACGTATATTGCCCTTGCTCCCCTCCCCCCTTGAGTCAGAGCTTCAAGCATGTCCATCCCCCATACGGTGTGCATTGCACTCATTATGTATGTATATACCAATCCCCTCCTCCGCCCTCCCGTCTGCCCTGCTCCCGATGAATGTTGTTCCTATATGTCCACTTAGGTGTTGATCAGTGAAACCAGTTTGCTGGTGAGTACATATGGTGCTTGTTTATCCATTCTTGGGATACTTCACTTAGTAGAATAGGTTTCAGCTCTATCCAGGAAAATACAAGAGGTGCTATATCACCATTGTTTCTTATAGCTGAATAGTACTCCATGGTATACATATACCACATTTTATTAATCCACTCGTGTAATGATGGGCACTTGGGTTGTTTCCACAACTTTGCAATTGTGAATTGTGCTACTATAAACATTCGAGTGCAGGTGTCTTTTTTGTAGAGTGTCTTTTGTTCTTTTGGATAGATGCCCAGTAATGGGATTGCTGGATCAAATGGTAAATCTACTTGTATCACTTTAAGGTATCTCCATATTGCAAAGCAGCCCAGTTCTTAAGGAAGAATCTTTACAATGTACAAGGGAAGTTGGCTAACCTAAGGATTTATTTTCAAGCCCTTGCTCTACCACTCACTCACTGAACCTCTCTGAAGAGGGTGAGCATTCCAATGAAATTAGGCCCTGCCCATGAGGAGGAAGTAGAAGAAACTTTTGTAGATACCACCAACAGTATATGCTATGCAAATTCATGGTATGGTGTAATGATAAAAAATATATATGAAAAATTAGAAAATAAAGTTGAATTTCAATTTTTTACATCCTATAATAGAGTACTGACAAAATTTGGTACATAAGGTAAAATGATATAGAAATAATTTATACGTAAGCATGTGCAATAAAAGCCACAACATGATTATCGGTTACAGTAAAGAATTGTACAAGTTGCACGTGATGACATCAGAATGTGAGAAAATTTAAATTCATTGGTAAGAATATTTAGGATAGTGAGATTTCAAGAACATTTAGCTAAGTTACTAAATTTTTCACAATTTTAAGAAAATTTTTTAAAGTTCATGGATAAAACTTGGGTTGATTAAATGCCTAATAGTATTAATAAAATTTAAAAGTCATTGGGTTTACTGTTTTTTTGCGTTAAGAAGCTAACCTCTATAGAAGTCCAAACATAAAGTTATGAAAATCACAACTATCCTGAAGATAATATAAAGAGAATAAGATAACTGGAGTTTCAATATTAATTTCCAAAGGATGTCAAAAATAAGAGTCTGTCATCAATTCGGGGGAAATGTTTTTTTGAATTACAGAAAATATTTGATGCTTAGTAAGGGGCTACTTAATATTTTAGGTTATATCAGTGCAAATGAAAAGCATGAGGACCAAAAATACCAAAAATGTATCAGTATTGTAATTAAAGTTACAGTTAATATAAATTTACTTTATGAAACTGAGTGACTTTACATTTAAGAGCATATGTCGTAAGTAACTGGCACCTATTCAAATATTACTATCTGAAATACAGATGGTAGGGGGATGCAGTGAATTATATAACAGGTTAGGGTTAGTCATTAATTGCTTTTTCATGCAAAAATTAAAAGAGAAACTTTACAGTCACACAGAATATAATTAAGATATTTTAAGTAGGCAAATTTCTTTATTAGACATGATTGAAGAACTTTAGTACCAATTGAATTAATAACTTTTTTATGAATATTCTTACTTCATTAGTATAATTTCTTTATACCAAAATACCTTTTTTTGTAAATAACGTACCAAAATCTTTTAACTTTATTTAAAATATTCTTTTTTTCCTGTTTATAAAGATCTTTATTATTGTGATCAGTGAGAGGAGAGTAGGGGGTGCATTTAAAAAAAGCGAATCTCTGAGGGATGGAGGGGAAATGTTACTAATCAATGACTAAGACAACAAAAGGGGAAGATTCATTTAAATGCAATCCATTTAACAGCTGAAATACTCCCTCCCGAACATATTAAGATAGTCTTACTCAAGGATGAATTTGATTTATTTACCTTAAGAAAGAAAAGTTGTAAAAGTCTAATTGACATAATCTATTGGTCATCTTAATTTGATATTTTTTGTATTGGTATATACAAATTAGTGAATTATTTGACAAAGTATTGTGTGTGATACAAAGGAGAGTAAGTTTAATAAGTAAGATAAAATATACATAAAAAATTACCCATAGAAGACAGTATGGAGTGAAACAGTGATTTCTAATACCATGTTATGGGTAGATTTCACTTGTGATGAACTTTCAAGAGTCTGAATTGAAACGAGGAAAATTGAATATAGGGTTATATAGAAGTTAGTGTAAAATTATAAACTGTCTCTAATTTTAATATGAAATTATGTCCTTCCTATCTTTTTGGAGTTAATATGTCCTATCTTTAATGAAATGATGATTTTGTTAATGTTCTTACGAAACAAAATTAAATATTGCATGTGTCAAGCTCTAAATTTATTTTATTTTAATAACTTCTCACTCTATAAAACTTGAAAGTCTTGGAAAAACTGATGTAGACCAAGAACTACAGGGGATGAGTTTAGGAAGTTCAGTTTAAATGAAATGATGAATCCACCCTATGCAAGAGGAATTAGAAAGTTTCCCATTTTTTATATTTTGCCCTCCATTTTCATTCAATCCTGGGAATAGATTATTTTCCCATAATGATGCAGGCAAGGAATGTATGTGTATGTTTGTATGTATGTACTGGGGATAGAACTGGGTGGCTGTGAGGAGAGAATTGACAACTAAGTGTTTGGATTACAAAATGCTACTCTTCATGCAAAATAAAAAATATCTGAAATGGCAATACTTGAGTCTGTATTCTCAATATACTTGAGAGTTTAGTCTTCATGGCTAAGTCAATATATAAATAATATGCTGGCATTTTATTTAGAGGAATGTATATTGAAAAATCAAGACAATATTTTATTTTTTAGGGGAAATATGTTCTTAGCAAGAATTCTTTTTATGCCATGAAACATAGGTATACGCCCATTCCTCTTTAAAAGCTTCAATTGATTTTTCAGTTGAGACAGCAAACACAAGATGACCCATGAAGTTACTGCAGACTTCCTGAGATTATTTGGTTTTCTTAACTTGTTCAGACAATTCCCTTTTGAAATTGGGAAGGGAATTTGAAAAATTCCCCCCCTTTTTTTTCCCAATGCATATAAAACTTTTATTACTTCATATACTCCTTTTAATACTCTAGTGAGACAGTGTAGGAGTTTTTACAAAGAAAGTGATTGACTTGATCAAGGTCACAAAACAATCAAATGAGAAATCGTAACCCTAATTTTCCTGTATCCCAGTCATGATAGTAGCTCACATCAAATACACTTCACATAGAACACGGTTAAAGTGGTTGCCCAGAAACTGCAGTTTCCTCTGTTGTGGAGGCAAAGCTTCTGGGAAATTTGAAAAAGACTGACTGCCAAGTGTAGTTAGATTTCGTTGAACCTGGCTGAGAATGACTCCGAGAACTAAGCAAATCACTGAATTGTCTGCTTGACAATCGTCTGCTTGTCTGCTTGCGGGTACAAATAAAAACACTGTCAGACTGGAGAGAGGAAACCAGCATAATAAAAATAAAATAATAAAATTATTTATAAATAAATAATAAAATTAACAGTGTCATTAATTTACTTTGTTCTGCAAACAAGGAAGTAGAAGTTAAGCAGCTTGTATTATGTCACATAGAGAGGTCATAGGTCCTGAGTGACTTTAGAAGAACTAAATCACCTAGTTTATCTCCTCTGTGATAAAATTATGGTCTCTACTAGGAAATACCTAACTCATCCTGAGTGGTCTGGGAATCACAGCATTTATGTTTCTTAATTTTTCTTCAAAGAGCTTCCTTTCTAATTTTCTTTAAGTATATGGCCTTTTCCTCACAATCAACAAAATTAATTAAACTCAATATTTTATATGTTAATTTATTGCATCTGAAGTGGAAGGAGCGCAATGGGTTAATAAGTTTGATCAAAATTCTGGATTATTTACAGAACAGAGTGTAGGGAAATAACCTTTCATAGCCTGTGGGGCAGTACATATAGAAACTTAATGTGTTAAAATGTTACAACAAAAGTATTAAGTACCATTGTACATGTAACTGGAAGAAAAAAGCCCTACTTTGATTTTGTTTAGAAAGAAGGAAAATAAATATCTACTTTGAAATTATATAGATCAGTGAGTGAAGGGTGACTTAGCAAAAAATAAGAGAAAAGAATTTTAACCTTCATGCTCTGCCTGGTTCCTCTTCTGTGTAAGACAGCCGTTGAGGCAAATGGTTATATTACTGGCAAAATTGTTATTGGCCCCATTAGTCACATACCAGCGGGTTTTCTACCAGCAGGAGGAATTGAAATCACACCTCAAAATAACGTAAAGCATTATCTGTGATTTGGGCAAGAGAATCTGAGGAGATGATAATGTGTTTAGGACTATATACCTCTTCCTTAATGTGAATATATAGTCTATAGTTTACATTACCACTAAAAAATATGATCTTTTTTTTTTTTGTAGCGTGTGTGTGCTCAATAAATGTAAAGTAATTAGAAGGTAGAATACAGCAAGGATGGGAGAAAGAAAGTATACTTGTTCTAGTTTACCCATTTTTTATAGCAGGAAGTCAATAGAAGCAAAAAAAAAAAAAAAAAGAATCATTCCTTGAAAAACTATAAGTAATTTTTTATAAAATCAAGGTCCATAAAATTCATATTTTGTTATGTAACCAGAACTGCCACAGTTATTTAGGATTAGGTTTCTATTTAAGTGGATTTCATGCTCACCACATCAGCTTTTTTACTATGATGCATCAATTTTAGAGTTTTGAAATTTTTGATTTTTCTCTTTGTTGATGATATTTTTATGATCCACTAGCTTTTTTTAAAATAAAAAAAAAATTTCACGTGTACTCTATTCACTGGGCTATAGGTATTTGAGAATGTCCATTACATCCAGTCTTTTTTTTTTAACTTGAAAAACCTATTTTATTATAAAATATGAAATTTTATGCAATATTTCTGGTGATGAAAATACCAGCATTTGTGATTATTCTCTTTCATAATGTGTGGACTTTTGCTTTAACATTTTTCTACCATTCCTGGTATAAGTTATGTATTACTACATAACAAATTACCCAAAATTTAGCAGCTTAAAACACAAATATTATCCGAGTATCTGGGGGTCAGAAATCCAGGAGCAGGTTAGCTATTTTGACCCAGGTTCTCTTACAAAGCTGCAGTTAGGATGTTATCCCGGGCTGAAGTCATCTGAGAGCTTGGCTGAGCTGGAGCATCTGCTTCCTGTTGACAGGCACAATTCCTCACTACGTGGACCTCTCCCTGGAGCTGTTCACAACATTGCAGCTGGCTTACCCAAAATATGTGATCCAAAAGAAAGAGCGATGCTGCAATTTCTTTATGACCTAGACTGTAAGTCACTCACTGTCACTTTGCCTTGTCTTATCACAAGAGGGGATTACATGAGGGTATGAATACGAGGAGACAGGGATTATTGGGGGCCATCTTAAAGCCTGGCTATGATACTCTCCAAATTTTAATTTTTAAATTTTTTTGTGGTAAGATATACATAACAAAATTTACCATTTTAATCATTTATAAGTGTACAATTCAGCGACATTAAGTACATTTACAATGTTGTGCAACTATCTGGAAATGTTATTTCCAGAACTATTTCATCATCCCAGACAAAAACTCTATACCTGTTAAATAGTAACTCCCTATTCCCTTCTTAGCAGCCCCTGATAACCTTTCTTCTACTTTCTATGAATTTGCCTATTACAGTTACCTAAGGGAATCAAAATATTTGTCCTTTGTGTCTGGCTTGTTTCATTTAGCATCGTGTTTTCAGTTTACATCCATGTTGTTGCATGTATCCGAATTTCATTCCTTTTTACGGCGATATCATACTCCAGTGTATGATTGTTGGATTATATGGTAAATCTATATTTAACTTTTTGAGGAACCGCCTGTTTTCCAGCAGGGCTGCATCATTTTACGTTTCCACCAGGAATGTAGGTGGGTTCCAGTTTCTCTACATCTTTGAAAACATGTATTTTCCATTTTACTGATAATAGCTATTCTATTGGGTGTGAAGTGCTATCACATTATGATTTGATTTGCATTTCCTCCGTGACCAGTGATGTTGAGCATCTTTTCATGTGCTTGATGGCCATTTGTGTATATTTGGAGAGCTGTCTATTCAGGTACTATGCCCATTTTTTAAATTGAGTTGCTTTTTGTTTAGTTGTAGGAATTTTTTAAAAAATACATATATTTTGGATATTAATTCCTTATCAGAATATGATATGCAAATATTTTCTCCCATTCTGTGGTTTGTCTTTTCACTCCTGATAGTGTGCTTTGATGTGCAAAAGCTTTAAATTTTGATGAAGTCCAGTTTATCTATTTTTTCCCTTTTGTTGCCTGTGCTTTTGGTGTCATGTACAAGAAATCATTGCCAAATTCATTCTCCTGAAGCTTTTCTCCTATGTTGTCTTCCTCCTCCTCCTCCTCCTTCTTTTCTTTTTCTTCCTTTCTTCAACATTTCAACTTGAAGGACAATTTAGTAAGGCATAACATTTTTTGTTCACACTTTCCCTCAGAATGTTGTGGATGTTCTTAGACATTGTGGACATTCCTCTTCTACCCTGTGGCATTTTCTGAATGCTGCTGCAGAGACATCTGACAACCAATTCATGTTTCCCTCGTATGGATGACTTCCTCTTACTGTCCAGGGGCTGATGTCAGTCATTATTTTTGAAGTTCAATGACTTCAAGAATATATTCTTTGGCAAGATTATCCTGTATAATTTTTTCCTAGACTGTATCTGCCCCTTCTAAGACCATATTCAAATTTTTCTTCATTTCAGGAAAATGGATTCTGATGTATCATTAAATATATCTTAACTTATGTGTCTTTTTATTCAGAGATATCCAATATGCATATGTTGGGTTCCCTTTTTCTAGCTCCTATATATATGATCTTTTGATAATTATATTTTTTTCTATGAGGGCTGCTTGGAAAAGGTTATACTGGAAAATGTTTCTCTACTTGCATTAGGGCAATCTTTCCTACTAAATACTGGGTCATGTTACTTGCTTACTTATTGGTTTTCAATAGTTTACCATAATCTTTGGGATACATCTGAAATTCTGAACAAAATTCGACATCTCCTTTTCTATTAATAGTTTCATCTTGCAATCTTCTCCCCAAGGTGTCTACACAAGCTCCACTGGGCTTGTTTTAGTTCTGCAAATGTAATATGCAGTAGTGCTTTTTTCCCCCTATACTTCCCAGGTACTGTTGATTCAGCCTTGATCGAATAAATGGTGGTATTTTAGGAAAAGTAATTTGAATATAATGTGCCAATGGACTTGGGAGCTGTGGAAGTTAGAAATCAAGAAATTTGTTGGAAGAATGTTAGAGATGTGTGGATGATGTAATTAACAGCCTCATAAAAGGGGGCCATGATAATGGAAAGAGTGAGCTAATGTAGGAACCAATGGAAAAAAATATATATCAGTGCCTGAAATGAAAAAACAAAAAATCAGTGTGCTCTTCCCCCCAAACCCATTCAGTATTTTATATTCCTTAGTTTGTATTTCTTATGCCAGTGCTCACTGCGTTGTCCTAACCTGAAACAAAAGGCATCCTGGATGTTTTTGCCTTTCTCCCCATATAAATATTCATTAAATCCTGTCAATTAAATGTAAATTTCTTCCTTCCTATTCCACTGCTACATGCTTAAGAGACCATCGATTTCTTCCTTCCTTTTCCACTGCCCCTCTCTTAGTTAAGCCTTTCATTATTCCTTGCTTGGACTAAAGCAATAGCCATTTAAGAAGATTACTAGCCTCAGCTCGTATTTTTCCTCCAGCCTTCTTCTATACAGGTCCCTGCACAAATTCTGTGATGCACAATTCTGATAATTATACCTCTACCTAAAATTTTGATCAGATAACTTTAGTTAGCTAGTTTAACATCATGACAGGATTCCGCTAAAATAAATAAATTGCTCTTTTAAAAAGACTTTCCTTTGTCTCTGAAAATGAACCTTAAGAACAATAGTTTATATCTAGGATTATCATCTGTACATTGTTTCTTAAATTCTAACTTGAAGTGAAGTTTATTTTTCATGTAAAAGAAGATTTAAAATTATGTAAACAAAATTAAAACCAAACTCTAGGAGTTAAGGAGAAAATGTTTAATTTAATAGATAAATTCACTTGCAATAATTTCTTATGGTGCTTTGTTTTGTCTTATTTAATTGTGCTCCACTGAAGACCCATCTGGATGTATGTATGAAGAAATATAAATTATTTATACAATTGCAGGAGCCTACTTGTATGTGAGCGCACACACACAGAGTTTGTGCATTATTTCAGCAGTGGGAAAGAGTGAGCCCAAGTCATATCTAATTAAAATTGAAACTCCCCAAAGAAATATGCATAGTATTAAATTCTAGTTTTTCATAAGTGTAATGAAAATTAAATAACTAAATTAGGATACATACTTTGGAGTTCATCTATCCATCAAAATAATTGTTTTTGTTTCTCTTTATTACTTTACTAATCAGTCTAATAAGTGACGGACCTACAATTTGGTGGAGCATGTGCTTGGAGTGTTTTATTTTTGCTCTGGACCGATGGACTTTTATGCTAATTCAGTGCCTTTCACCTAGTCAAACCAATTAATATATTAATGTTAAGGGAAATTTGGCCAGATTCTGGGACCAGTATCATTTGTCAAGTTCACAACGCTTACAAGGATTTTACCTAGCCAGTCATATGAATCCCTCCAAATGATATAGAAAGGTCTCTACTTCTCTTTACCCCCATGCTAAGAGCTATATTGCCAGAATCATATCTTCTATTTGTACATTTCACTATCCTAAGATGTCCACTATCTGTTTGGTGAACGTGAAGATTAAGAATCTCATGTGTATGGTTTTATAGCTTCTACGCATTGGTTTATTCTCTTTTATCCAACGGTTTAGACCAGAGTTTTTCAATCTCAGAACTATTGACATTTTGGACTGTACAAAGTTTGTCATGGGCATGGCAGGAGACAACTTTCCTGTCCCTAATAGGATATTTAGCAGAGTCCATGGCTTTTACTCAGTAGATACCAGTAGCACCTCCTCACTCCATTATTACCAACAAAAATATCTCCAAGCATTGCCAAATGACTACTGCAGATGGAGGGGATGGCAAAATTGCCCTCACTTGAGAACCATTGCCCTAGATAATACTATGATCTTCTACCACCACTATGCTTTGTCCTATATGTTGGGGTAAAATGTATATTTGGGATACATTTCAATCTGATCTTTAGGGCTATGTTGGCTCCCATTGACTTGCGCTAAATTTATATACAGGAGTGTATTATTTTATTTCACGTTTTATTTGAAATAAAAGTGTATCGGACAGATTTTTTTTCTATTTCTGAGTCTCACTTCTGAAAAGTTACTTTAAACCCTAGCTGTTTCTTTTGGTATTTCTCCCTATATTTCTAAAATCAGAAGGAGGTGCTGCATGAGGTAGAACTACAAATATAGGGCTTTGGTTTATTGGAAGTAGTGGAGCAGCAAGAACTCAAATGTTAGGGCCTGGAAAGCTGGCATAATATTATGGCAGGGAATAATATTCAATAAAGCTGTTGCCTATCTGTGATATATTGGACAAACAATGAGCTACATGAGATCTTGAAAATATTAATAATGTGTTTTCTCAATATTTTTATATAAGAGAAAGTGAATATAGGTTAGCCTATTTGCCAAGTTATCTCTGCTTGCAGCTTGTAATATAAGTTGACCGAGAGTTGGATAGTTTGGGATCTCAAATGTAAAAAGGAAACAAAAGCCAACTGACTCTGTTGTACTGACAGAAGCAAATAGATTTCTCAGCCTGTGATGGGTGCCAACACAGCTCAAAGACTATTTGAGTGGGGCTGACTTCTCATCCAAGCCTATTGTTTTACAAGAGAGGAGGTTGGGCCAAAAATTAAAAAAATCTGAGTTATCAGAATTCATAAACTGTATCTGGAGAGAAGATGGTCTGTGTTTACTTCAATATAGAATTGATCAGAAGGAGAGTGACTGAATTTCTGTTATGTTTTTGAGGCAATTAGATTACCAGAGAAACCACAAGCTTGATTCACAGAAGCTGTGATCAGATCACCTCCAAAGGATCCCCAGATTGTATAAACAGAAAGAGTTCCGTAAAAGCAGCGCAGCTTCTAAGAGAGATCAGATTCATTCTGCAATGTCAACTACGGTCAAGTTGCTGATAGATTAATCAAGGAGCTTTCTCCACGGATAAGGAATGGTGTTTCTTTAATTCCTGTCCAGCAGGATTTGAAAATTGCTTTGAGATACCCTATTCTATTTTCCAAATGGGAAATTTAATTTCTGTAATTCTGTTTCCCCTTTACCCTGTACAATGGGCATGTAGTGGACATATAATGGGATATTTACTCTCTATATCCCTCCAAAGAATCTCTCCTATGGCCCACCCTAGCTGGAAACATACAGCAAAGAAAATTCTGGGAAATGTAGTGCAGCCTAACTAAATTGGCAGATTACCAATTCACAACAGCATATCAAGGAAAGCTGAAGCTGGTTAATCTCTGTCATGCTCTGCATTCCCAGACCAATTTTCCATCTTTCCTTCTTTTCTGTAGAACACAGGACTGGCTTCTATTAATTGCATCAAGCAAACTCCCTTGCATTCTGTCTTCTGGTTGGGTTTGGCCAATGAGAAGTGCTCGCATGAGGAATGAGCAGACAATGGCAAAGGTTGGTGTAGTTCGTTCAGTCTCCCTGCCTGCTGGGATTCCTGCAGTAACTGCATTTCACAATGGCCATTAGTGCTGTCCAGAGGCTCCTTTTCATGTCTCTACTTCTTTCCAAGCTCCTGAGAAAACCTTCCTTCCTCTTGCCCTTCAGGCTTAGGGCTAGTAATAACATCCCGCTGTTCCTAGTCACTGGGTGCCCACCAACGATTATTGCCCCCTTAACTCTGCCCTCACATCTGCAAATGGTCTCTTTAATAAATCGTCTTTAGTAAACCCTTTATAGTGTGTCAGGACTTTGTTTCCATTTATTTTCTTCTATTTGCATTTATTTCTTTTCCATTTTTCACTGGGTTTTGTAGAATGTGTACACATAAACACATAAATATCTGGAAATTTTAGAAGTCTATTTAAAAAATAGTAGAAAAACGAGCATTTGGTGGCAATTATGGATATGAGATTTACAATGGAATTTTTTTTCATTTTTCCTCAAAATAGATGCTAATGAGACTTATCTATATTTTAACATTGATTCCAGGTTTAAGACAGCTGAAAATTGTTTTATTGTCACAAAGCTTCAAACGGCTGCGTTTGTGTTATTTCATAACTGCTTTACTAAACTTGGTGCCTTCATTGATCATTCTCCTCCCACTCCACCGCCAGATGGAATTTTTGGCTCTGTTCACTGTCACCCACTATCGCACTTTCTTATCTCTAATATTTTCTTATATATACCTTTTTACCCCTCGAGTGCTCCTACTAATTGAATTTTCTCAGAGTATGGGCCCTACAATAGATCTTCCTTCATTTCTGAATCTTCAGCAACTAGGTATTTAAACAATGAATCAATAATTAAGTAGGATGGAAGCCCCATTTTGCAATTTGAGGCTCTTTTAAGGATATCTTTTGTCTTGCTTCTTCCAGCATTTGGCAGGTTGCTTAACTTATTAGGCTCTCAAGAAAGTTATGCTGGGTAGAGTTCAAAGATCACAGAAAACTAAATACAAGGAAACTGTAATAACTTCTCGAAATTTTTCTGAGACAGCTCTCCCTCCATTACTTGTGGCTTGTATTATAGCTATCTTATTCCAGACTTCTCTCTGATTCGCTTTTACTGTGCTCAAAGACAGCTTCCCAGCTTCTTTTAGATTGTTACATGGTCTGGGCAAATTGACCTTTACTTGATCATTTCCAAAGTGGATAGAATGATTTTTAGTAATTTGGACTTTTCAAAATGTTTCTTAAAGAGAGTAAAAGACATGAAGACAACTATTTGTAGCTTGAGTGGTAGTTGGCAATTTTCTTTCCACTTCACCAAATCTTCTATTTTCTTTCAACTATTATTGAAAACATTTAAACTTTCCTGAGTTGAATTAGAATCAGTGAATTAAACGTGGCTTCACTGTCTAAACAGGCAACATCTAAGTTACGTATTTTTTTGTTTTTTCTCTAATGAATGTACCTGGTTTGTGCTGTGCTTTATGTCACCAGGTCAGTGTGTTCTCATTCAATATTAAAATTTAGATTATAAGAATCTTCTGAATATCTTTGATTATTAAAATCCACTGGCATAATTGTCCCTCATTATTTTCAGATGCAGAGATGAACAATAATAATTTTTAATAATGATAGCATAAGGAAAATATAGAGGCAAAATTATCTGAATGAAGAAAGTAATAACACAAATTAATAACTAAAATTTTAAAAAAGAGTTTGAGAAAACAAAATTATCAAAATTAGATTAATAAGAACAAGAGAGAGGTGATTTCTAAAGATATCTGGGCTATTGTAACCAGTAGGAGGGGAAGTTGGATGTTAGACACAATAAAAAAAATGTAGTATTTCATTTTTTAATAGTGTTGGCACATCACTGTCTCTTCACACGTGTTTGATGAATGAAACTAGGAAAGATAGCTATGAAGCACCTGATTTCAAAGAGTTTTGTTTATTGCTCAAGGTTTACAATAGAATGCTTGCTGGTTAAATGGAAGAAGGGTATTTTAATACATGATTTATTATGTAAGTATATGCAAACCTTTATCCTTTTTATATGAGATATGTTGCTGTTAGAATTATTTAATTTGGCAATTATACCTTCTATCTAATATGTAATTTGTGTTACATAGATTAATACTGCCTAAATTTAAAAATATCCAATTTAAAATGATCAATATAGCAACTATGTATAAAATCATGTTTATGTCCTATTGAGAGACATAGTACTAATTTATTTACAGTGTCTACTTAAGATACTTCCATAAGATATACAAAGTATAAATAAATGTGTACTTATCTGGAAACACATATGAAATCTGTGACTCTGAGAGTTGCATACTCTTCATTGAGTCTTATACATGTTGCATGCCTTTGAAATGAAATTGGAAGTACATGCAAAGAAACTTTAGAAGTAACTTCCAGATATTCTAGTAGAACTGTAATTCTTATTGATATTTTTTACTTCTTTCACAGAGCTTTTATTAATTTGATATCAATGAATTATGATGATATAGTAATATAAGACTAATTCAAACAATTTATAAATATTGTAATTGTCTTTCCGACGACTTCACAGGTAAACTGGGTTGGCCTATGAAAATCTCTGAAAATCTAGGGGAAATGGATAAAGAAAATGTGGTATATATAAACCAAATATATATATGTATATTATGCACACATGCATACACACCCCATGGAATACTACTCAGCCATTAAAAAGAATAAATGTAAAGATGTCTTTGTCAGCAACTTGGATGAAATTGGAGGCCATTATTCTAACTAAAGGAACTTAGGAACAACAACAACAAAATAAATAGCATATGTTCTCACCTATAAGTGGGAGCTAAGCAATGGGTATGCATGATCATACAGAGTGGCTTAATGGACACTAGAGACTCAGAAGGGGAAGGGGGAAAGGGGATGCAAGATGAAAAATTACCTATTGGGTACAAGGTACACTATTCAGGTGATGAGTACATTAAAAGCCTAGACTTTTCCACTATGCAATTCAGCCAGGTAACAAAAAACCACTTATACCCCCTAAATCAATTTAAATAAAAACAAAATAAAAATATATGAGACAAACAAATACAATATGTTTTATGGTAATGTGTAAGATTAATAAAACAAATTTAAAATGCTAAAGAATGTTCTTCATCATTAAAATAAGAAAGATTTCACTTTGTTCACATATTAGTAATTAATAATAATGATATATATACTTTTATATTTATGATATGCATATAACTACTAGCCTAAAGTTCTTGTAAATGATTAAAAAATCTAAAGCTAATCTAAAATCAGTGTTCAGAAATGGAGGCCAGACAAATATCCAGCCCTTAACTCAGATTTCAGCTCTAACCCTAATGAAACAAGAAAAATTGATGGGAAAGAAAGAAGATCTGGAAATGTTTCTGTAATAATTTTCTCTTCTGGAAAGCAAAGCAAAAGTTCTTTCATGTCTGGGGAAATGAATGGAGTAGGATAATAAGTAGCTCACCTGTACTAAAAGAGTTATATTAAAACTAAATTTAGTTCATAATATGTAATGATTTTCTTTAATAATTGAGAAATCTTCAAACGTTATGAGAAACAAACTTAAAAATAAAATGAGATGAATGGCTACACATTTTTATCTGTATTTTTCAACTACATAGAACACTTTATATAGTCTCTATTTTGATTTGCCACAGAATTATGTTAGAAGACTGACTTATGATGAAATCTCTGGATGTGCTCTGTGATGGATCCTCATCCATTATAGCACAGAATATTGATCATTTATCTTCACATAATACAATGAAAAATTTAGCTTCAGATTTACCAGTTGGATCCAATTTGAATAACTTTAATGACTTTTGATGCTAATTTGGAAATAAACATTTTATAGGGAATAAAATTATTATGTACTAGCTAAATTTCACATAATACTAGTTGTATTGTTATTATAACAGTTAAATTGCTTTCCTCATAAAAATCTCCAACTATTTTTGAAGTAATATTGCCAACAATTGCTGATTTTTATACATATTTGTAAAGAATCTCTTAAGAATTATAACTAGAAACTAGAGAAACTTGGATCTATCTGCATTTTAAGGATTATTAAGCTACAGGCACATGTTTAAAACCAAAGCTTGTAACCTATTAACAGTTGATGTGTTAATGTAGGGGGAAAATGCAAATAAGATTATGACACTCTTGATCGTACTCAGAATCTCCAGCTATTTGTCAGAAACATCAAAATGAACCTTGGCTAGCAGACAAGCAAAATAAATAGAATATTAAAGTAATTCTGTTTGGAATAATTTTTATATTTTCTTTTCACTTGGTAAAGTTTTACTTTCATCTTGAAGGTCCAGTTGAAAATCCTACTCCTTACTGAGTTACTGCAGTAATTATGCTCTTTTAAATTCAATGTTTACTTCTTTATGCTCCCTGGCATATTTTGCAATGACTTTTTACATATAGATTCTTTCCTGAACATATACTATTTGAAGTTTGCATGTTATTTTATTCATGAGCATATTTTAACTAATGAACTCTCCCTATCCTAGCTGCAAGGCAAGACTCTATGAGTAGTGCTAGCCAATGAAATATTATGTCTCTCACTTATGGGTTGAGGAATTTAAGAACTGTTTTGGAAACTCCATGTTATCTCATCTCTGGGTCTAAGAACCGTGAAAGCTTCATGTTGAGATGATTGCATCCTAGAACGAAGAGGGCCTGAATTCTTGGGTTACTAGATATGGGAGAACCACCATTGACCTGCATTGGAATGACATGAGTGAGAAATAAACTTCTGATGTCTTAAACTATTAAGGTTTAGATTTTTCTCTTCATGGCAGCCACATACACATAAACATACCCCTAGTTTCTAACAATCTTTCTAAATTCTTAGTTTCTTACCTACCACACACAGTACCTGCTTAAGAGATGTCAATAATAGTGAATCATTAAAACATTTGTATAAAATCATATTAGAATGAAATGTCATTTTTATTCATTTATTTTGTAGACTTGGGTACAAAGTTTATTTAAACAGTTATTCATTCATTCAGCAAATGTTTGTTCCGTGTATGCTATGTGCCAAGAACTGTCTGCCTTAGGTCCTGGTAAGATAGCAATAAATAAAAGAGAATCTTAAATTCTATTGTGAGGGATAGACAATAAACAACATAACTATGTCAAATATATACGCTAAGGAGAAAAAAATAAAGCGGGAAAGGCAACGAGACAGGATTGTTGTTTTGAATTTTAGAATGAGTAGCCAAAAAAGATTTCGCTGAAAAAGTGACTTTTGAATAAAGAACTAAGGGAAGTGAGTGAACTAACCATCACATTGAAGGAAAAGCTCCAGCTTAGAAGAAACAGAATGTGTGAAGGTGGGAGCGTGTCTAGACTCTTCAAGACACAGCAAGGAAGTGAGTATGACTACAGCCCTGGAAATGAGGAGGAGAGTAGCAGTTGACACATTCAGAGAGCTAATGAAGGCCCAGATCATTTAGAGCCTTGAAAATTATTTTAAGGACTTTGGCTTTTATTCTGAGATGGAGGGCCCCTGGAGGGTTTTGAGCAGGGGAGTGACATGATATGAATTAGGTTTTAATAGGACCATGCTGGTGCTATGTTGAGCATAGACTGAAGGATGGTAGCTGAAGCAGGAAGACCTGTAGGAGTGTAACGAACTAACATAATACAGCTGAGAGATGATGGTGCCTTGGACCAAGTTGGTAACAGTGATGGAGTGGAGAAATGATAAAATTTGAAATATATTTTGGAATTCCAGACCATAGGGTTTTTTATCAGACCAGATACGAGGTTGAGAGAAAGATTAATTAAGAATGGAAGTAGGTTTTTTAGCTTGAATAACTGGAAGAGTGCAGTAGTCATTAAGCAAGGTGGGAAGACTCTAGGAGTCTTTAGAACAATATCCATAGATCAGTTTTGGATGTATTAAGCTTGAGGTACCAGTTAAACAACTAAGTGGAGATGTCAAGGCTCTTGAAAATATGGGTCTATACTTTAATGGGGGAGTCCAGGTTAAAGATATAAATTTATGAGTTGTCAGTATAAGTATGTGGTATTTGAAGCTATAAACAAGATGGCACTAGCAATACAACAACTGAATAGGGAATGGGTTCAAAGACTGAGCCCCAAAGCATTTCAAAATTTAGAAGTCAGAGATAAAAAGAACCCAGCAGAAGAAGACCTTGAGGAAGAATACTCATAAAAGTAGGAGAAAATCCTTTCTCATAGAATGTCTTGTGCTCTTTTGGGTAGATGCCTAATAATGCTATTGCTGGATCGAATTTTAGAAAGTATGGGGGTGACTGACTGGGTAGCTATCAAGCATGTGTTTGGTTCCCACTAAATGCCAGAAGCATGCTTGGGTATTGCACGCATAGATAATGCACAGCCCAGCCATGAGCACTCCTGAGCATTCAGGGCTCATTAGCCAACCAGTGATGCATTATGCCCAGTGAGTGCTGAGTACCACATTCCTCCTGATAGATACAGGGTCTGCAATGAAGTGAACCCAAAATCCATCTATATCACCCATATTAACTATGTAATTAGTATATATTTTACATAATTGATACACATATGTTGATGTATATATAATAAATAGGCAAGAGAAATAGGGTCAGTTGATATTTTATATCACATACAAAGCCTACCAAGATGATAACATTTAAACAGAAAACCTCAAAGAAATGAAACAGTTTGGTATGCAGATACCTGAGTGAAGAGCAGAATTTGCTTTGCATATTTGAACAATAAAAGGAGGCCTGTAGAGCTGGAGCAGAGAGACATGCAGGAGATGTGGGGTCGGGGGATGGGGGATGAAGTCAAGGAGAGAGCCTGGGGCCAAATTACATAGAGCGTTGCAGACTACTGAGCAGTCTTTAGGTGTTTACTCTGTAAAGATTAACACAGAAGTCATTCAAACAGTTCATTTAATTAAAATAAATATTTTACTTAGGACACATTTGATCACAGTCACTAAATAGGAAGTCTTCTAAATCTGGGTGGGTTAGTGACCAAAGTGAGGTAAACATTTTTGTTTTAGGTTCACTGAAAAGCTTTCTTAGTAAAATTTTCACTACACACCAAAAGGGCCTGCTAAGAAATTTATTGTGAATTGTTTCTCTTGCTTTTCTTTTTGTATCTTTATATACTGTTTGATAAGGTCACTGGAAAACCAAAAATACAATGCAGGAATACAAAATGGTAAAATATATTTTTCTTTACACATTTCATTAGAGTTACCTTGGCTGTCTAGTCTAGTGACAAAAATACTCTTTAAATTCAAGCTAATGATGTTCAGATGGTACAAATGTTTCACTTATAGTTCAATTAATTAGTGCTTGGTACTGCTGCTTCCTGTATATTATTCATAGAAACAGAAATAAAGGTGATAGGATAACAATTAAAATACGTATAAAGAAAGCAATTAGGAGAAAAGAAACAGCTACAAAAAGATTGTATCACTGGAAGGTAATGATTTAATACTTTTCAGTACCTTTTCATGTACAAATGTTCATCAAACATTGTCTACAACTAAACAGTTCAAGGAAATTTTTTTACCAGAATGAAGCCTTTTACAGAATTACTAATGCACTTTCCAATGCTTCAGCGTTAACATTTCATGGTGTTTTAGTAAGAGTTCTCCAGATAAAAAGAAGCAATCAACATACAGTGGATTCCGGCATGTCCAAAATCTGCAGAGTAGGCTAGTGGGCTGGTGGCCCAGGAAAGAGTTGCAATTCAAGTCCAAAGCCAGTCTGCTGGCAGAATTCCTTCTTTATTGGGGAAGGTCAATCTTTTTTTTTATTAAGACATTCAACTGGTTGGATGGGGTCCACCCATATTACGGAGGGTGATCTATTTTATTCAAAGTCCACTGACTTAAATGTGAATCTAATTTATAAGATACCATCACAGAAAAATCTAAAATAATGCTTGATAAAGTATCTCAGTAGAGTGGCCTAGCCAAGTTGATGTATAAATTATTAATAACTACCACACATGGGATGAAGTCCACTATAGGCTTTGGATGGAGCATTTTTCTCTCTAGGGAGTGTAAGAAATTCATCTTAGCAAAATATTTGACAAAAATTTATTATTCAGTGAGAAATGTAATTTTCAACACAGTATATTCTGATTTTAAAACCATTAAATAAAATGGAAAAAAACCCTTAAACTATATATATATACACATATATCTAAATCTCTATTTTCAACACAGTATTTCATGCTTCTAAAACTATTAAATAAAATAGAAGCAAAACTGTACAAGAAAATATGTACACGTATATCTCTACTGACTAGCTATTTTAATATTTAAATGTCTAACATACTCATAGTAAGATTTAAAAAATAAAATCCTTCTCCCTTTTAATCTGAACTTTTCAAAAGAATAGTTTACACCCACCACCTCCATTTCTTTAACAACATTCACTAAACATCTTACTTCGATCTGCTGGAAATACCTTCATTGAAGTCACTATTGAAATTTTTACTGCTAATGGGCACTTCTCAGGCTTCTGGCTTTTATAACCTTCTTGTCACTCAAGTTTATCTTCTCAAAGCCATGATCTTCTCAATATCCTTATGGGCTCTTTATTTTCTGATCATCCCAGGATTTTACAGATTCCCTCCTCCCTCTGCACAAATCCCAAAGTTATCATCATTTGCCTGGATTTGGGATTTCCAGTGACTTGAAAAATGTTACTTTTCACCTGCTGAAAATCCCCAGATACCTCATAGGCTAATAGCTCTTTGCATGGATTCCAAGACCCGCTGGCATAGACACTCAGCGTCACCTTTTTTTCTGGCTTGCCTGGCACATTGACCACCACACCACATCTTTGTCCAAACTGGGTTATTTCCCTTTTTTCTTTCTCACTACTTGTTTCGCACTCCTTAAACGTTAGCCTGACATCTCGTCCTCATCAGCAAGACTTAGTTCAAATGGAACCTCCTTAGAGATCTTTCCTCAGAGCCATACTTCCAGGTTATATGTCTCTTCTTTGCTTTTTGTCGAATAAAACAAAGAAATAAAAATTAGGACATACCTCAACCATGAATTTGTGCCTTTTTTTAAATTATAAGACACTCCATATGAAGTAAATGACATTGAATTAGCCCTATATCAAAACACAAAAGCCTAAAGAAATTCTCTAAATATAAACATGTTATAATCTAGACAACATGAGGATTTTATAATTTAAAAGAAACACTGCTTTGAAATTTTATAGACAGGGACACCATTTTCCTAGAATTGACCCATTGATTTGTAAGCATAAAATAATTGACTGCACTGAGTAAAGTATATTTAAAAGGAATATAAATTATATTATGTAAATGGGGAGATTCTTTTTAAAAAGCTATATGTAATACAGTATTTAATAGTACTGGATTAAATATGAAATACTTTCTTACATAACTGAAGTTAGATGGCAAGAATTACATAATTGGGCACCTAGAATTTATCAAGTCTAACTAGTCATTTAATGGTGGAAAAAGTAATATTTAACAAGATTGTTACTTGCCCCTACTTTACAAGAGCATTGGTACTCATAATGTCATTATGTGCTCTTTCTGTCAATGAATATTACCAAAGTGGTTTCCAGACCAACTAACTCAGACTCTTTGTGTGGAGTCTTAAACCATTCCTTTTTTGACAATCATCCTGTGACAGACTGTAGCAATGACCACAGTTGTCCCTCCTACTCTATAATCACATTTTTTTTTTTTTTTTGCATTGTGACTTAGTAGCTTCTCCCATTAATATATACAGTCTATTTATTTACACCTCGTAACTTGATGGGATAGTGGCTTGCTTTGAGCCACAGAATGTGGAATAAATAGAATTGTGCCAGTTCTGAGCTGAGAATTCAGGAGGCCTTTTCCACTGCCACTCTGACCGCTGGAACCTAGCAAGGTTGCCATGTGAACAAGCCTATGCTAAGCTATGGGATGATAAAAGACAAACAAAAGAAGTGGGTGAGACTATCTTAGCCATTTCCTAGACAGTCCACCACAGGTCTGGTAGCTGAATATAATCACAGAATCCAGCCATAGCTGGAAGAACCACTCAGCTGAGCTCAGCTCAGGTTGGTAATCCACAGTATCTGAAGCTGAACAAATGGTCACTGCTTTGATTCATACAGTTTTGGGCTTTTTTTGTTTGTTTTGTTTTGATGGAGTAATATATAACTAGTAAACATCCTTTGGTTATTTCTTATAAACACTAAAAGGTTAACATGTATTACTTTTTTTTTTTTTTTTTTGCGCCTTGGGTCTCTCTGAAATTCATTTCTAAGAAATACTCCAAATAGTATCCAAAGTTTAGAATATTAACAAAGAACTAGAAGTAGATCTACCACTTGATCCAGCAATCCCACTACTGGGTATTTACCCAAAGGAAAAAATGTCATTTTATCAAAAAGAGACTTGCAGTAGAATATTTATTGCAGCACAAATCACAATTGCAAAGATGTGGCATCAACCCAAGTGCCCATCGATTCATGAGTGGATTAATAAAATGTGGTATATGTTCACCACGGAGTACTACTCAGCCATAAAAATGAATTAATACCTTTTGCAACAATCTGTATGGAACTGCAGACCATCCTCCTAAATGAAGTATTGCAAGAATAAAAAAAACAAACATCCCATGTACTCACTATTAAATTGGAACTAAGCGATCAGCACTCATGTTCACGGAGGGAAGTAAAACTCAACAGAAATCATGCACGTGTGAGGAGGTGGAGGGGATGGGTGAAATCACATCTAACAGGTACAATGCACACTATCTGGGTGATGGGCACACTTACAAATTTGACTCAAACAGTACAAAAGCAATCCATGTAACCAAAATTTCTGTACCTTCGTAATATTCTGAAATTAAAAAAAATAAATAAACTATTAAAAAATGGATTGCCGAATAGCTGTCTAAATAAAACTGAACAATAATATATTGTATTTTGTTGGCGAAAAAAGTTATTTAAACACATGCACATGTTTATGAAGGAACTACTGAAAAACAAATGGTAGGTTCATATAAACACACAATATTATAGCACTGTTTTTGTAAACTTGGTAATTTTACTAGGAAATTAAATTGTGTCTGAATTACACATCAAACTGTCAGTTCTATTCATGCAAATTAAATTTAACATGTGCTACCCGAACAACATAATCAGAAAATTAGTTATTAAACTTTCTTTGCATGGCAAGTGAAGTTTAAAGTTCTTCTAAAAGCTCTCAAGGATAATTTTATATTAGATGCCACCCAGGATACAATTAAAATTTTATGTACACTTATGCTGACAGTTGTCAGAAAATGCCTTGAGAACTTTACATACTTTTGTTTCTGTGTAAGAGTAATTAATACAGATTCCCAGAAGGGTACCAAGTGTATAACAGTAACTGGAGATTCCCTTTGGGCAGGTTATAACTGCTTCGTACCTTAGATATACAATAAGCCATTAGTAGTAATTAAAATTCATTGTGTATCATTTATAAGCTAAGGGATCAGTAAAGGTCATGACTTTGTCCTTAATTATTTGGATTATTGTTTTTATTTAATTAGATCAGCTTAATGAGTCTTTGGTTGCAGCATGGCTCTAAATTGAGCAGCACACCTTGACAGGCTATGTCTTTGACAGCCTTGGCTGCTCATTTGTATTCTAATGGAAGCAACTTATTGTACTTCACACACCATATAGGCCAGTTAATTCTCTTGGGAAAACAAGTTGGATTGGGATGGAAGTTTTGACTAGAGTCAGTAGAATCCAATTCAATTCAACTGATGTGGTATTTTAAACATACCCCTCTGAAGAAGCAGCTCCTCGTCCTCAACAAGTGTAAATGACAATATCATCCGTTGCACACTTTTTCTGCTATGCAAGACTGAAGAGAAGTTGCAAAATTGGACATACCCTCTATATAGACACAGAGTCCAAACATTTTCTTAGATTTAACACAAACCATTTGAGATTTCTCTGTGGAAGAGTTATCTTCTAAAGTAATGTATGGAAGGTAGAGACACTTCCAATTGTTAAGAGTAATGAGAGTATGTTCATTTCCTAGAGTTGTCATAAGAAATTACCACAAACTAGGTAGCTTAAAACAACTGAAATGTACTGTCTCACAGTTCTGGAGGTTACAAGTCCAAAATCCAGATGTGCATGACCATACTTCCTGTGAAGCCTCCAGGAAAGAGTTCTTCCTTGCCTCTTTTAATTTCTGGTGGCTTCTGGCAGTGTGACTTCCATCTGTGCCTCCATCTTTCTATGACCATCTTCTCTGCAGGGTTTGTGTCTTCACATGATGTTCTATTCTCTATTTCTGTTTCTCCTCTTCTAAGGGCAGGGGTTCTTGGATTTAGGGCCCACCCTAACCCAGTATGACCTCATCTTAACCAAATATAAAGACCCTATTTCCAAACAGGCTCACATTCTGAGGTTCCAAGTGGACACAGATTTTGGGAGTACACTATTCAACCCAGTACAGAGTACTTAATTACAGACAAAACTCCTACAGAACTAGGAAAATGTGCTCCTGCATCTACTTGAACCAGAGAATCAGAGGTCATTAGAGTTTTCCTTATCTACAAAACTGATAGGGTTGGAATACATGTGCCCTTCCAGTTTTCGATTCCCACAGTATTTCTTTTCACTTAAAAGGCTTGTACATGTAGGTAAAGTGAGGTAAGGACAAGTCCTGAGAAATATGTAGGAAATAGTAGATGAGAGGCCTTTAAAGAAGGAGATGTAAAGCTTTTTGGTAGATTTAGACTAATAATCATCTTCACTATAAATTATATCATTCGTATCTTATTTATGTAAGGTACTCTGTGAAATATTACACAGACTATTTCCACTAATGACATCAGACTATAAAATTAAATTAGGTTTGACAAGCAGAATTTACCAGTGAAGGGTGAGATGGTTAGTTTTATGCCTCAACTCAGCTAGGCTATAGCACCCAGTTATGCAATCAGACTCTAACTAACCTAGGTGCTGTTGTGAATGTGTTTCATCAGTGTTGTTAACATCTATAATTAGTTGACTTTAAATAAAGGAGGTTGCCCTCAATAGTGTGAGTAGGTATTGCCCAATCAGTTGAAGGTGTTAAGAGCAAAAACTGAAGTTTCCTGGGGAAGAAGAAATTCTGCTTCAAGATTGCAACATTGAATTCTGCCATAGTTTCCAGTCTTTTTGGCTTGTTCTATATATTTTGGACTTGCCAGCCTCCAGAAACACGTGAGCCAATTCATCAAAGTAAATCTCGTTATGTATGGGCATCTGTGTGTTTGTATTCAAATATTAAATTTAAATTTCTATATATCTCTCTCATTGGTTCTGTTGTTCTGGAGAACTCTTTCTAATAAAAGGGTGAGCCACACAGTCATCATAATAAAGGAAATTTGCAATATTTATAATTTTCAAATTAATGTTTGTATAGAAAGTCATATGATCATAAAACACAACCACCAACTTAGAAGAAACATATACAAATATAATTATAACCAAGTGTTGACTGGAGTATCTTTACTTTCCAATAATTTTATATTTTTTTCTTTTTATTCCATTCTATATGCTCATTAACATAATGGTGTTCTTGGGGAAGAACATTAAATATTTAAATTCAATTGAACATTAGAATATGAAAATCACTGCCATTATTCTTTCATATCACTAGAAGATAGAATGAAATAATCAGCAGTATATGTAATATGTGCCTCAATTTTTTTCAGAATATAGTTATCTGAGTAAAATGACTAATACAAAATGTAATGTGATCAGGTGCTAAAATTCTTTTCATTTTGATAGAAAAGTCAGCTGAACCAAACATATTTTAAAAAGATACCTCTTTAAGCCTTCCCTTGCAAACATCATGCAATATAAACAAATAATAAAAATAAAATATAGAAATGAAACACAGTGGTGCTGTGCTACAAGAGGTTTGTCTGTAAGCAAAAACCACCATGACTGAGATTACCCTTGAATCATGTTCTGTGAGGCGTTCTAGGGAGGAGACAAAATGGGGACACAGCCAGCTCCACCACACACTCACCTGGTGTGCATGTTTGGTGGGGCTGTCTACAGAGTCTGAACAGCTACTTCCTTTTCAGTGGGTGAATACATGTAAGTTCAGTACACAAATGCTTTGATTCCATTGTTTAGGCACAGGATTAGTAATGTATGACTACTGAATAATTTTCTTCCTATTCAGATACAGATATACCTTACACATGTGACATACACAGTTTTTGATGTCTTGTTTTAAATAGCAGCAAGCTCCCACGACCATACTCACCGGGTCTCTCTATATCACTAATGTTTAACTAACCTCTGTCATAATTCTTGGGTCCAGAATTCTATCACCAGTAAAAACTTAATAATGAACCTACACCTGTTTCTTAAATTGAATGAAAATTCACACTTACAACGTGACTAAGGGATATGACTAGTTCTTAAACAAACTTCAGAACTCATTAAGCATATTCAATTAACATTAGTCAGGGTGGTTTTACACACACACACACATTCACATGACACAAGTATGTGAAAGGGAAATTCATTTTTATTTAGGCAGATCCAATATTACTTGACCAATTTGAATAAGAGACTGTTTAGTTCAAAGACATAGGAGGCATAAAAATGATTTAAGGCAGCCTAGACTTCCTTTAAATTGTTTGGTACCCTAAGACTATATGGTTACATTGAACAATAAGAAAAATATAAGGTATATTTAATTCTCTTTATTTGATTTGCATGTAAATTCTCATTTATTTTATTGTTCCTTAGAATCAAGGCAAATAGAACAAGGGCTATTTTCATCAACAAATCTTGGTATTTGTATTGCTCTTACAGAAGCAGAATAAACATTCTGATATTGATTAACCTATCTCTAAGTTTTTATTTTCAGGGATAAAAACATATCAAGTGAGTTAATAATATTTCAAGAAATGTAATAAAAATAAGGCTTGCTTTAATTAAATGGCATATGTTAATTTTGCTTCTATATCTGATAAAATTTGTCTTTTACAATTTTAGAAATTGTATACCTATTATCCTATACAGTTATGTGTCATATAAATATATTTCAGTAAACAATAGACCATCTACACAAAGATGGGACCAAAAATTATAACGGAAGTGAAATGTTCTTCTCACCTAGTGACATCGTAGCTGCCATAACATTGTATTACAATGCATTATTCACGTTTTTCTGGTGATGCTGACATAAACGATACTACTGCACTCCCTTTTGTGTAAAACTATTGCACATGAAATTACGTACAGTACATGTGCTTGATAATGTTAATAAAGACTGTTGTGCTACTGGCTTATGTATTTACTATACTTTTTATTGTTATTTTAGAATGTGTTCCTTCTACTTCTAAAAAAGCAAAGTTAACTATAAAACAGCTCCAGGCAGGTCCTCCAGGAGATATTTAAGAAGAAGGTTTTGTTATCATGGGAGATGACAGCTCCATGCATGTCATTGGCCCTGAAGACCTTCCAGTGGGACGAGACGTAGAGGTGGAAGACAGTGACGTTGATGATCTTGACCCTTTGTAACAGGTCTAGACTGATGTGTGTGTGTGTCTTTGTTTTTAATAAAAAAGTTTAAAAAGTTAAAAAAATTAAAAATAAAATTTTAAAAATAGAAAAAAGCTTATAAAACAAGAATATAAAGAAAAAATATTTTCATTCAACTTTACAATATGTTTGTGTTTTCAAATAAGTGTTATTACAAAAGAATCACAAGTTAAAAAAATTAAAAAAGTAAACTCATAAAAATGTTACAAGTTGTTTAATTTATTATTAGAGACTTTTTAAAATAAATCTACTCTAGCCTAAGTGTACAGTGTTTATAAAGTCTACTTTAGTGTACAATAATGTCGTAGGCCTTCACCTTCACTCACCACTCACTGACTCACCCAGAGCAACTCCCAGACCTGCAAGCTTCATTCACGGTAAGTTCCTTGTATAGATGTACCATTTTTTAACTTTAATAATATATTATTACTGTACCTTTTCTATATTTAGATATACAAATACTTACCATTATGTTATAATTGCCTACAGTATTCAGTCATATGCTGTACATGTAGCCTAGGTATAGTAAGCTAAACTATCAAGGTTTGTGTAATTATACTTTATGATGCTCATACAGGATGGAATAGTCTATGGATGCATTTCTCTGAATATATCTTCTTGTTAAGCAATGTATTATTGTAATTACTTCAGCCTTCCATCTAGTTACTTACATCACCGACTTTATAGAAATGAAATTCAATTTATAATTTTAAATTAATCACTTCTCATCTGCTATATAAGCAGTAATTGCTAAAAAACACTTTACCTACTATTCAGATCACATTAAAGCTTGTATGCTTGTGTGGGACTTTGCAGAGCCCAGAGTGCCTTAGGAGCATTTATTCTTAATTCAAGGGTATTATATGCCCAGTGGAAAACAAAGCAAAGCAAAACAGTACCCTTACATTATCCATTTTATACTTTGTTTTCTCTCTTTGTTCAAACCAACAGAGTATACAAGGCAATTATTGGGAGATTAGGGTTAATTAAATTGACTTTCCAGTAACCATTGTATACTCTCCCACTGAACCAAACAGTAGATTTTGTCATGAGCACAAAGGTGATTGCGTGCTGCACTACTTCCAGTATCGGCAAGAACCTGCCTTCATCCCCCTGTATTTGTTTTAGGTGCATTCTTGTTAATTCTGATAAAAGATAAAGGTGCTCATGCACATAGTTCCACTAATTTTACCCAAAGATAACATAAATATTTGCCATATTGTTGTTCAATAACTTTTGACAGGAAATCTTCTTGGGAGTATTGGAATTTTAAGAAGTGATTTTTCCATTTCACTATCCATATAGAGAAAGACTTTTAGCATGTAACATAGAATGTACATTTTTAAGTAATTCACTGACTCAAATGGATATGTCAATATATAAATTAAGTCATGAAGCTATAAAAATAATATTTAGTTATAAAAAATGACCCTAAATCACTATAAATTACAGACACTTTGTATTATATTTCTGTATATGTAAGTATGCTTCTGTTTTAGTGCCTTTTTTTCTTTTATTTCAGCATATTATGAGAATACAAATGTTTAGGTTATGTGTGTTGCCTTTCCCTCTTCCTTCCCCCCTGGAGTCACAGTTAATGCCCTTTTTCACAACCTTAATATCAAGAAGAACAATTATATCTTCTTCATTGTGTAATGAGATGTAGCATACAATAACTTAATGATAATGTCTTTTAAAATAAACATTTTAACTTTGCAATATTAGACCCTTATAATTCAAACCATAACTCAATTTCTAAAGTCTATTTTTATAATAATTGTAAATGCTACTTCTTTCTTCTTTTTAAAAATTTTATTGTGTTCATTTTCTGTATTTATGAAACTCTTACACTTTGATTTGTATCTGTTGTGATCATAATAATTATAGCAATATACACTTTAAATATCCTACATTTCAGCAGAATAGATTTTAATTTTCATGGTAAAAATTATTTGAGCTTTTCAAAGGTGATTATAAATATGATACTCATAAATAATACTCATGTTCACCTTTTGTATTTACAAAGCACTCTTCCAAAGTAACCAAACATTGAAAAGAATCTTGAGATTTTAATTTGATCAAAAATGTCATTGATATATTTTTCTATTAAAATATTTTATGATTAAAAATAAGAAATAAATTTTAAAAGGTCCTTTTATTTGGATAGTTAATTCAAGGAAAAACATACCACTATAAGTAAGAGAAGAATTAAATTTTTTTCAACTCATTACAATTCATCTTATTCTATTTCCAAGAAACTCTTTTCCTCTGGCATGTATTTCTTATGTAGCCTTGCAACTTTTGATATATATGTAAAATATGTACATATATATGCATACACATGAAATATGTGTGTATATATAAACATCAAATATAGATAAATCAAATATATATATCAGCCAAATATATATATAAAAAACTAAATATACACACATATGTGTATGTGTGTGTGTGTGTGTGTGTGTGTGTGTGTGTATAAAAGAGAGAGCTAAATGTGAGAATGAGTTGTGTGAATTTACATGGGATATTTTTCCATGTATTAAGGAGGATTTTTATGTCCCACATGAAAATAATACATTTTTGGAATGCATTTGATAGATACACTTGTTTGAAGTTTTTGAAGCACACCTGATATATGCTTTCTTATTACATGAGACAATTACAGGAGAATTTATATAAATGCAAATTAAAGTAGAAAAGATGTCCAATTTTAGATTTAGTAAACACTTTATAGTATTTAAATTATCCTAGGTGCTTTATAAATATTGTTATTTAATTCTTATAACAATGTTATTAACTATTAATAGGTTATATTGTTATTACCATTTTACAGACAAGAAAAATGAGGTCAGGCACGGAAGCTCACGCCTATAATCCCAGCACTTTGGGAACATGAGGCAGAAGGATCCCTTGAAGCCAGGAGTTTGAGACCAGCCTTAGCAACACAGAAAGACCCCTGTCTCTACTAAAAAGAAAAAAGAAAATCAGCCAGGCATGGTGGCATGCATGTATAATCCAAGAAACTTGGGAACTGAAGCGGGAAGATCACTTTAGCCCAGGAGTTCAAGGCTGCAGTTAGCTATGCTAGTGTCAGTCTGGGCAACAGAGCCAGACAATGTCTCACATCCATCCATACATAAATGAATGAAAAATGAGCTGCTTGGAAGTTCCCATATTTGCCCAATTTCATGCAATGGATAATTAGCAGAGCTAAGTTTTAGAAACAGGCATTCTGACTCCAAAGGATATGATAAAAACTGTGTCTAACCTTTCAGATAATTCAAGCTTTAACTTTTCTTATTGTTAATATTTTTTTATTTACAAAATTACTTTAATTAATAGTAAAAAGATAAATCTTTATAAAATACATTCAAATTTTAATTATTTTTATTTCATTTATATTCTATTTTTTTCGTACTGCTTTGTATTTTCTCTTTCTTATGGATTAAACTTTCCAAATTTCTTACATATATATTTCCATTCTACCATTTTTCTATTTTCTAAATTATGTCCCTATTCACTTATTGATAAGTTAAAATTAATTATTAATGTTTTCCTTCTCAGTTCTTCAGATTTAACTATTCCTAATTTCTCAAGTTGAATGAACAGTTATTAACTTTCTTCTTTATTTGTTAACTTAGTAATTAAGGACCTAGAACTGGAGATTGACTTTTGAAAATTCATACTTATAGAATATATATATAATTTTTTGTTACGCAATGTTTAAATTTTAGCAATTTTTAAAACACGCTGGAGTTTGAGTTTTACATGCATCTTTCAAGCAGGATTTATTCAATCCTGTCACTAACAACTAACTTTGTTGGACTGTTGTCAGAAAACCAGGACTCATAGTTTCCAATGTTTAGAATTCACACATTTATTATCACTCTCAGAATAGTTAATTCAAAATTACTTGCTTTATACACAAATATCTCTCCGGCCTTTGTTAACAACTAATAAACATGCTGTTGGTATTTGCAAAAGTGATTAGAATTTTGACAATATAAATATTTTTCTGTGTCCTAGACAATTTTTCTAGTCAATTCTAAAGAATTTCACGTTTTTAAGTAATGTTCTAGACAAGCATCATTATTTTGGTCTCTTAAATGTAAGCTTCTCACAGTCAATAATTACATTAATTTTGTATCCCCAGGAGCAAACATTGTTCCTGCTACAAGGTAAATTTCCAATAATATATGTTTTACTTTTGTTTTGCTTTCTGTCTTTAATCTATGAGAAGTGAACTGAAATAAAGGTGGTAAATAAATGATATCCAGGAAAAGGGGAGCAGTGAACAAAATTGTTTAAAAGAATTGGTTGTTATTGAGCATAAAACTTAAATAAAGTGAAATAATGAACATATTATGCAGTATGTAATTATTATTCATGATAGATTTAAGTTTATATTTCTTTAAACTCAGCAAAATTTAAAAATTTTATATGAAGGAATTTTTCATTTTAGACATCCCAATTCTCATGAAACATATATTATTGGCTGCCTACCTTCTCCTTAGGAAGGCTCTTTTTCTGGGGTTATTTTATAACCCAGATTGCATGCTGAATTGGTGATTTGCTTTTAAGAAGTACACAGACCAACTGTTTGTATATTAACTGATAATTTTCATCATTCCCTAAAATGTTTCCCACAGAATACTGGTTCTATGAGGTTATTTACTTATTTATGTCAGTGAAGAGGAGGAGGATATATGGTCAAGTAAGTTTACATACTATATTCCCCTCTGGAAGAGGCATTATACAAGGCTGAGTAGTATATTAGAAGTTCCTGAAAGTATTTGTTGAATTTTGTTTGACCTCGTCTTCCAAACTTGAGTATGTGATTATGGAATTAAATATACTTTTCTATAAACAAGTGAAATAACCTTGTTTATTTAAACAAGGACATTAAAGACATACCTACCAATATGTCTTTGTGTGTGAGAGTACATGTGCGTGTACTAAACTAGTTTCAGAAGGAGCATACCACCTAGTGAAGCATTGGTATCAAGTATACTTTGATATGAAAAGTTTTAAAGACAGTTGACAAATCAAATTAATTTTTTCTAAAAGTTTGACTATCAAAAAGCTGATCTAAATTTTGAGTATAATTAATTGTGCTGATTATTTGATATTAAAGTAATTAATAGATGAGTCTACAGGAAATGCCAAGATTCATGGTAACAATAATACCATTTTTTCCTTGAGATTGTTCAGTAGGAAAAAAATTGCATTAACATTAATTGAAACAAAAAAAAAATTTCCTCTGAAAACTCACTTTCTCTATATAGCAAAAAGCAACCATAATTTTTTAAAAAGGAAAGTCTGTAATTCAAAATCATTTTTCAATCAGGGCACAGAAATGAATTCAATAGAAGAAATTTTAATTCTTTAATTTTAATTTGTTAATATATAAAATTATCTATATTATTATCTGCTTATTTGATTTGCTTTTATATTTGTATAATAATTGTCGAATGACAAGCTTAAATTCAAGTAATCAAATATCACACAAAGTTTATAAATCTCTTATTATGTAACATAATCTAAAGTCACCTTGGCATTTGTATATCAGAAAGGTATTGGACAATAATTTAACATTTTATAAGGATTCTTAGAAACAAATGAGGTGTGGAGACTGCTGGTTTTCCTTTGACATCTCTTCTCTCCTTGTTCCAGAGAAATATCTATTTTAGCTGGGCATGTAGCCATCAGGATGTATTTTCTAGCCTTCCTTGAGGCTAAAGGAATTGTAAATATTAGTAGCAATGGGATGTGTTTGATCTCTTCTTCATACCCCCCACCATCCTTCTGACAGGTTTATGGAGTGACCATCTTGGACCTTAAGTTAGTGCCATGCATGGAGAAGAAAAAATTTTTAAAATGGCTGAGTCCCTGATAGCACAAAGCCCCATACCAGCCCTGTATTTTTATAGGAGAGAAAAATAAAGTTTTATCTTATTTACGCCACATACTATTTTGGGTTTTCTCTCACTGGCAGCTAAACCTCATCTTAACTAATGTTGGGATTGTTGGAGGGAAGAGGGATGATGCTGACTAAATAGCTTGGCATTTTTATCAAACAGTGGTCATTCTTTACCTTTTAAGTGATTCACAAACACACTAGAGAGACATTGTATGTTGAATGTTTATGACATTACAAACGATGCTCTAGACTAATATCCCTGATTTCTCTACTACAACTTGTTTGATTAGCCCCTTGACATTACTCTCAATTGAGAGAAAGCAAAAGTAATTCATGACATTTTCAGAAATGTGGCTAATCTACTTTTACATGCTGACAGCTGGGAATTTCAAGCTCAGGGTGACTGCAGTTAATTTTTTTTTTAATTTCTTATTTTCTAAGGAAATCAGAGCTTTTCTACTAACAAACACTTCATTTTATGTTGGCCAAAACTGTCTTTACTTTGACGTGATTTGTAACCTCCCTAAAATGACCTTGGAACTCATATCCCAAAGGACCATATCCAATTTAAGCCCTTTCCGCCAAAGGGAAGCTAGATTGTTATTTTTTATAGGGACAGACTTGAAGTACAATATGTCTCACTGCAGAAGAGGTAGGGAATGTGATTCATAGCACTGCTCACCAGGTGAGGAAAGGGCACCTGCAATCACATGTCCTTCTGTTGTCCCTTGGCTTTCTCTCTCCTATTAAAAAGAATCACAAAGAAGGTGGCAATATAGGAAAAAACTTGGAGGGAGGAGGTGACAGGAAATGAAAGAGCTCTAGAATCATGCCAAATTTAAGCCACCCTCATAGTGACAGCTAATCAATTTTTAAAAATTCTCCATATACTTTATATCTAAGTGGTAGTGCAAACATAAACATTGATTTCTCAATGATATAGAAGAAGTTCTTTAGTACAGCTCAGTCTCAAATAGAAACAAACTTTGGTTAATTTAAACTCCAAGGCTATGATCGACTATAAGTGCCCATTTATAGATTATAAATTTTTTGTTTTCTGTATTACAAAGCATGTGGAATAATTTTCTGCCTCAAAAGTAAACAGAAATATATATATGTATATATATATATAGATATAGATATAGTACACTATAAAATAGCAATTTTAGGGACCAAATAACCTACATTTGCTTAATTTAGTTTTTTGAGTGAAAGAAATGAATGCATATTATATGAAGATTTTATCCTAATGAGAGGAGAGGAGATTTTTATATTATTTATCAATGAATACTAAAAGTAAAATGAACCCATTTATGAGAAGGCTGAACACTAGAATATTAATGTTAATTTTCTTATAATTGTCAGTCCCCCGTGAAGTTCTCTCTCCAATCCACCAAAGATGAGCCCACTGGTGCCTTATTTGGTCCTACCCACTTTCTACCCAAGTCTGGTCTGAGGCAGGTAAGATATTCACCCGGATCTGTGCTCTTATACAGTCCACAGCAACACAGCCTTAAAAGTAACCATAGCACTCCAAACGTATAATTTTGGTTGAACTTTTATGATATTGATTGCTAGATTTTAAATTATTCCCCCATCTCAGCCTATACCACTTTGGTGTGTAGTTCTTTGAAGAATTTCACACTCAGTTTTCTTCTGATCTATTTTCTTGTGGTCTCTTAGGTTCAACATTTACCAGCCTGAATGTTTACCTTCTACCTCATTCTATATTGCTAGGTCAATCCTTTTTCTTTGAGCACCCTGAAGTTTCACTTTTTTTTATTTCAGCATATTATGGGGGTACAAATGTTTAAGTTACATATATTTCCTTTGCCCCACCCAAGTCAGAGCTTGAATCATGTCCATTCCCAAGACAGTGCGCACTGCACTCATTAGGTGTGAATATACCCATCCCCTCCTCCACCTTCCTACCTGTCCAACATCCAATGAAAGTTACTACTATATGTGCACTTAAGTGCTGATCATCAGTTACGTCAGTTAATACCAATTTGATGGTGAGTACATGTGCTGCTTGTTTTTCCATTCTTGTGATACTTCACTTAGTAGTCTTGCACAGATGTGCCTAATAAAAGACCAAAATTTGGAATTTGAATGGTGTTACTTCCTCTCAAGT